>CAUYUJ010014148.1:163764-171264 GCA_963575745.1 Prorocentrum cordatum
CTCCGCCGAAGGCTCCAGCGGCAGGGTTCGCATGCGTAACTGGGTCCATTTCGGCACACCCCTCACACGCTTCGTGGCACCATTGGGAGCTCCACCGAAAGCTCCAACGGCAGGGTTTTGCATGCGTACCCGGGTCCATTTCGGTACACCCTTCACACGCTTCGGGGCCCCAGAGGGAGCTCCACCGAAGGCTCCAGTGGCAGGGTTCGCATGCGTACCCGGGTCCATTTCGGTACACCCCTCACACGTTTCGTGGCCCCGTAGGGAGCTCCACCGAAGGCCCCAGGGGCAGGGTTCGCATGCGTACCCAGGTCCATGTCGGTACACCCCTCACACGTTTCGTGGCCCCATTGGGAGCTCCACAGAAAGCCCCAGTGGCAAGGTTCGGATGCTTACCCGGGTCCATTTCGGTACACCCCTCTCACGCTTCGTGGCACCATAGGGAGCTCCACCGAGATTCTTTAGTGCGTTCGTGCGCATTGAGCGTTCCTGCGACTTGCCGCCATTCGTGTACAATAGATTGGGCTCTTCGCCAAGGTAAGTATGTTTTCTACCTCTGGGAGTCTTTGCTGGGCACATGAGCCATCAAAACACTACTAAGGATAAACAGCCAGACCTGGAGAATGGGTCTAGACCCTCGCGGGTTCACGTGATGAAGAAATCACGGCGTCGGGGGTATGGACCCTCCTGCAGGGCGGCCAGAAAAAGAAAACCACAACCAGGAATCGCTAAAGAGAAGGAAATGCCTTAAAGGCCCCAGACTGTCCACCCAACAGCCTGTACCCCACACACACACCCACACACACACACTTTCCCTCGCCCTCCCTCCTGCCCCCCCTCCCCATCCCTCCGTCAACCTCTCTCTCCCGCCATCCCCCCACTGCCTCAGCCTCCTCCCTCCTCTCCCTTCCTTCTGTCATCCTCATATTTCCCATCCTCCTAATAATAGTCACTACCACCACCGCCACAATCATCATCACCATCAGCAGCATCATCGTATCGTCATCATCTGAACGCTCGTCGCCGTCTTCTTTCGATTGAACGTATCATTGTTAGCATTCGCGTGTGTAGCTCGACTCCCTTCAGCACTACATCCGAGTGTAATCGATACAAGTGGAACGTGCGTGACAAGCCTCATACCAAACGTACTGGGGAGTAACCGATGGGGTGCCGCAGCTTGCGAGGAGACGAAATTCTGAGAAGCACACCTGTGGGCATGACAAACAAAGGTTATAACAATATTGGAAGACTACACTACAATCAGGCAATGGCAAATGCGGATCAAGCAATGATGCGCAAACAAACTGAATCCCATTGTGATCCAGATGGCTTCGTTATACGTTGCTATAAGTGCACTGGGAAGTATCGAAACACCAACAGATATCTAAACCTTATGCGCAAATGCATTGAAATGCGTCTAGTTATTGCTGTGGGTTATATAAACCCATGCTGAAAACCTACACTGAACACCATTGGAATAGCAGTTGTTGTCTAACAGCCACGCGCTAGATCATTGAAACCAGCAGTGTGTTGGAAAGGTATGCTGAAATTCGAGCAGTCTGCGTAAGGGGCGCACTGGAGTTCCCGAACGTTGTAAATGTCCCGAGCGAAACGGCCAGGAACAGCGGAGACAAATTCGATGAATCGCCTCTGAGCTCTACTTCCCCGGAGAGGTGCGCGTGATAATTCCGCAAACAATGCTTGGACTTAGAGATCCTTACTTCACCTCATCAAAGCAACTGTGCCAATTGGCTGCCCTGGCTGCCCCGTTCCCGTCCGTCACCGCCTCATTTCTCCAAATTGAAATCCTGTTTGCGCCCTGGCGGCCATGTTCCCGCCTGTCGCCGCCACCCCGGTGCGACTCCCCCCGTCGCATTCCAATCACAATGCATTGCAACCGCACTGCATTGCATTGTAGTGCAATGAATTTCATCGCATTGCATGACATTCGCATGGCATTTCGCGTGCAGTTTGCGTGCATTGCGCTGCTTCGCATTGCGTAGCATTGCGTTGCATGGCGTTGTGTTGCTTTGCATTGCACTGAGTAATTTGCATTGTTGTGCATTGCTTTGCACTGCGTTGCATCGTCTTCCACTTCTTTGCAGCCTTTTGAGCTGATGCGCATTGCTTTACATTGCTTTACACCACATTGATTGCACCACTTAGCTTGCATCACATGGATTGCACCACCTAGGTCGCACCGCACAAATCACAAGAAATCGCGATGTGGGGTGCACGCTGGCTAACAATATTGGTCGAGACCTTTATCGACAACATGCAACATTGCAATCGTTGTTATGATGGATATTCCTCCTCCCCAGCACCTCCTGCTCCTCCTCCTCTTTCTCCTCATCTTCCTCATCCTCCCCCTCCTCTTCCCCCCCCTTCTCCTCCTCGATGACGATGAGGGCCTCGCCAGGTAGGTCAAACCTCAAAGCCGCCCGCCCCCCCCGCCCCTCCCCCCCCCCCTGCCTGGCCGGCGCCAGGAGTGGCGGAGAACTGCTCCAGTGACCCTCGCTCGAGGTGTTTCGGGAAAGGGGGGCGACAAGAGGACAACGGAGAGACGACAGAAGGACGACACGTGTGGCAGCGGGATGAGGAGAAAGAAGGGGAAGAGGTAGATGAGGAGGATGGAGGAGGACTCCGCGGCGGGCTGGCGGCCCCTGCTGCGGCTGCTACCGGTACAGCTGCGAGCTGCCCTACCTCCAAGCACTCTCATTCCCCGGCGGCGGCAGCGCGGCGCCAACTGCTCAGCTGAGCCGCAGCGGTCCCCGTGCCCACAGCGCCCCCCGCTAGTCTCGTTTGCGGCCGAGCCCTCGACCATGCATGGATGCGGCCGACGGCAGCGGCCATAGCGGCTGCCTCAAGGGTCCCAGGCCTCTGGCCATTTCTTGGCGGTCCACTCAAGCCCGGCTTCTGAGAAGCCTCCATAAGCTTCCGGAGCTTTCCCCCCCCCGCCTTTTTAACTAGTAGGCCACCGTCCTCGCGGGCGAGCCTGCTGGCGGCGCACTCGCAAGGTGGAGCTCTCACAGAACAAGGCGAGTTGAGACAACGGCAACTCATAATCGGCCCCCGGACCCCTTCCGGGGTCCACACGCATCAGTTCTCCGAGCTGCGTCCAGCCATGGCGACGATGGGGTCACCCGAAGGCCAACTAATTGCCCCGTCAGTGGTGTACCTGAGATGGACATGAAGTGGGCGGGGAGCTGCATGCGAACCCTGCCACTCCTTCGGTGGAGCTCCCAAAATATGGGGGCACGAAACGTGTGAGAGGTGTGCCAAAATGGACATGCGGTGGGCGGGGATCCGCATGCGAACCCTGCAACTAGGGCCCTCGGGGGAGCTCCCCATGGGGCCACGAAACGAGCGAGGGGTGTGTCGACATAGAGATGCGGTGGGCAGGAAGCCGCATGTGAACCCTGCCACTGATCCTGCTGCTGGGGTCTTCGGTGGAGCTCCCTATGGGGCCACGAAACGTGTGAGTGGTGTGCCAGAATGGATGTGCGGTGGGCGGGGAGCCGCACGTGAACCCTGCCACGAGGGCCTTCGCTTGAGCTTCCTATGGGGCCACGAAGCGTGTGAGGGCTGTGCCGAAGTGGGCACGCGGTGGGCGGGGAGCCGCATGCGAACCCTGCCTCTGGGACCTTCGGTTGAGCTCTCTTGGGGCCAAGAAGCATGCGAGGAGTGCACCGAACTGGTAGACTGATGCGGAGAGCAGAATTATGGAGGAGGAGGAGGAGGAGGAGGGGGAGGAGGAGGATATCATTTCAAAAGGAGGACCCAGCACCACAGGATGGTTAGGAACACATGCGCAGCAATGGCAAGTATCAAACATTACTTGCTACTATGAGGAGGGGCTGACCATCCCCAACACCGCCATCATCTTCACCACCACCATCACATCATCATCATCATCATCATCATCATCATCATCAGCAGCAACATT
This sequence comes from Prorocentrum cordatum, assembly GCA_963575745.1. Lineage (NCBI taxonomy): Eukaryota > Dinophyceae > Prorocentrales > Prorocentraceae > Prorocentrum > Prorocentrum cordatum. The sequence goes on from CAUYUJ010014148.1 coordinate 167,711, forward strand.
AGCATCAGCATCATCAGCAGCATCAACATCAGCATCAGCATCATCAGCAGCATCATCATCATCATCACAGTCGTCGTCATCAGCAACACCATCACCACCAAAACAATCCTCATCACCACCACCATCACTGTCACCGTCACCGACAGCATCACCACCACAATCATCATCACCACCACCACCATCATCATCGTACTCATAATCAGCATCATCATCAGCAACATCGTCATCATCCTCAAAAGCCGCATCGCCGTCATAATCATCGTCATCATCATCATCATCAGCATCATCATCATCATCACCATCACCATCATCATCATAATCCTCATGCTCATCGTCCCCCTCATCATCACCAATCATCAGCAGAATCATCCATCATCACTATAGTCATCATCATCGTCATCGCCGTTGTCGTCGTCGTCGGCAGCAGCAGCATCGGCAGTAGCACCATCACCATCACCGTCGCAATCACCATCACCATCATCCCCTTATATAGATATCAATATTGAAATCATCAGAGAAATCATAACTATCATCGTCATGAGCAGCATCATCATTATCATCCTCGTCAGCATCAGCATCAGCATCATCAGAATCATTAGCATCACCATCAGTATCGTCATCATCTCGGGCGTTCGTTGACGGGTGTATGAACGGGGTGAAGATTCGCGCACCATTCCAGCAAATTGTGGAGCCTCGGTGGCTCCTCAGAGGCCCTCTAGACCCACCTGCATGCAATCCTCGGTCCCCACTCGCTTACTGTCCCGACGCTACCGAGCGCCGAACCCTCATCACCATGATCATCACCACAACCACCACCATCACCACCACTACTATGATCCTCTCCACTCCTACTACCACCATCACAACCACCATGACCATCAGCATCAGCAACGTCGTCTACGTTAGATCCATCACCACCACCACCGTCACCATCATTACCATGATCATTTCATCATCGATGTCATCCTTCTCGCTACCATCATCACCACCATCATTGTCGTCGCCCTCGTCACCTTCATCATCACCACCAGCACCACCATCACCATCACCATCGTCACAATCACCAGCATCACCACAACCAGTACCCCAATACACATCCCCGTCACCATCATCACAGTCACCACCATCAGCAACAGCATGGCCATAACCATCATCATAAGCATCAGCATAACCCGCATCATCATCATCATCATCATCATCATCATCATCATCATCATCATAATCATCACCATCACCATCACCATCACCATCATCCTCGTCAGCCACATCATTATCAACAGCATCAGCATCACCACCATGACCACCACCATCGTCATCATCATCAACACCATCATCCTCACCATCATCGTCACCAGCATCATCATATAACCATCAGTGTTCTCACACATCGCGAACCTCATCAACAGCAGCATCAGCATCATCATACCCATCACCATCACCATCACCAACCACCATCACAAACCACGATCACCAGCAGCAGCAGTATCAGCATCAGCACCATCATAATCAGCATCATCATCCTCATCATCATCAGCATCACCATCATCAGCAGCACTATCATCATCGACATCAACAGCAACATCAGCATTAACGCCGTCGTCGTCGACGACGACGGCGACGTCATCTTCATAACCTGCCGCTCCCCGTCGCCCCCATCCCTCCCCCCCAAGATAGCACCTTCTTGGTCAGCTCGTCCCCGTGCGCCTCGCGGGCGCCCACCCCGCCGTCGCCACCCAGGCCCGCGGAATGTCGCGACGGGGGGGGGGGGACGGGCGGCAACGTGGTGGTGGTGCCACGGCGGTGGCATGACGGTCAACGTGTGCTCACATCTGGCCCTGTCTGGAGAACCTTCAGGAGAGCCCTGGAAGGACAAGCAGGCAGGAAACCTTGTTAGAATTTGAACGGAAGAGCGCCGCGCCAGGGAGCTGTTCTCTGTAACCTGTGCTCCCTGGCTGCGGGCGGCAACGAGGGGGGAGGGAGAGGGGAGGAGAAAGCGAGTGATGAGGAAGATCCAGGAGGGCTTGCCCGGCAGCTTGAGACCCAGTGGGTGTCGGATCCACGTCGGATCTGCGTCGGGCTCACGTCGGAGTACGTCGGATGCGCGTCGGGTTTCAGATGTACGTCGGACTTACGCCAAAGTATCGCTCCGCGAGCGTCGTCCCATCTTATGGGGCAGACGTGCGGACTGGATGGTGCAACCAGTGCTCGCCGCGCGAGGCCTCCAGGACTTTCCTGTTGAAGCGAAGGAAGGGTAGGTGCCCCAACGTGCTGACAGAAACATGGCGGGTCGTCGTTGAGGGGGGGGGGGGCCAGGGAGAGCCAGGATGAGTTGACGCGCTGTGGCTTGGTCGGCAGGGACTCTTGCGTCTGTGCCTCCCGCCCCACTGGAAACCCCTGCCGCTGGCCCGTGGGAGAGAGGCCGGCCGTGTTGTGGCTCAAGGGAGGAAGCAGGAAGGAGGGAGAGGAAGAGGAGGAGGAGAGAGGGGAAGAGGGAGCTGGGAGCAGTAAGGAAGGAGGGAGGGAAGGGGGGGGGGGGGACGGGGAGGAAGGAGGGCGGCAAAAAGGAGGGGAGGAGTACGGAGGAGGAGGGAGAAGCAGTGAGCACACAGAAAGGCAGGAGAAGAGAGGAGGAGGAGCCGGAGGAGGAGGACTAGAAGGAGGAAGTAGGAGGAGGAGGAGGAGCAGCAACAAAAGGAGCAGCGGAGGAGGAGGGGAGAGGAGGAGGAGGAGGAGGAGGGAGGAGTAAAGAGACGGCTTGACGCTGCAGCCTTTAGGCTCGAGTCTGGGCAGCTTCTTGAATATTAACACAGCGCGACCCCAAGTAGGGGAACGCTCTCTAAGCGGTATTGCCTGGCACTGCTTGGCGCTGCTAGGCATTCCGTGGCATTGCTTGGCATTGGGATTGCTGGGCATTGTGTGGCACTGCTTGGAATGTTTGTGCGATGCTGGCCGTTGCTGGGCAGTGCTTGGCATTGTTTGGCGTTGATTGGCGATTGTTGGCATTGCTTGGCGTTGCTTGGCGTTACTTGGCACTGCTTGGCCGAGGAACGGCACTGCAAAGGCATAAGACCCAGCAACCATGAGGAACGCCACTGCAGAGAACCAAGTCCAAGGAACTTCGAGGAACACCAATACGAAAACAGGGCCGGAGAACCTCCTGGAACCCAACCGTAGAGAAACAAAACCAGACCGGGGAACCCCAGGGAATGCCGCTGTGATGAAACATGACTGGGGAACCCTGGAGAACGCCAGCCAGCGTAGTCCTCGCACGAATCAATCGGCTGCTCAAAACCAAGGCCTAATTTGGGAATGAGAGGGCGGGAGAGGGGACAAGGGGCAAATTCTCTCCCATTCACCGAGCGTGCCACTCCTCATCCTCCTGCTACTCATCCATATCCCTAGCGACCATCCACCTCTTCCTCATCTACGTCGCTAGTGCTGCCCCTCCTTCCCTCCTCGCCTCCCTACAGTCCCGCCCTTTCCCTACGTCCCTCACTCTCCATTCTTTCGATTCCACCCCTCCATCCTCCTCGTCCTCGTCCTCCTCTTCCTTC
>CAUYUJ010014148.1:173764-201754 GCA_963575745.1 Prorocentrum cordatum
ACTGCGGCTACTACTACGAACGCCACTGAGACTACTACTACGACTGCTACTACTAATACTACTACTACTACTACTACTACTACTACTACTACTACTACTACTACTACTACTACTATGACGCCGACGAATACTACCACGACTACGACTACTACGGCTACTACTACCACTACTACAACTCCCAGCACTACTACGACGACTACTACTACTATTACTACTCCTACTACTACTCCGCTAGTACTACTAACACTACTACGACAATTCCCACGACGACGACAACGACGACGTCTACAACTACTACTACTACTACTACTACCACCACCACTGCTACTACTACTACTACTACTACTACTACGACTACTACTACTACTACGACTACTACTACTCCTATCACTGCTGCTGCTGCTACTACTACTACTACTACTACCACCACCACCACTGCTACTACTACTACTACTACTACTACTACTACGACTACTACTACTCCTATCACTGCTGCTGCTGCTACTACTACTACTACTACTACGACAAGGCGTTCTCATACCTATACGGCCGCCCTCAGGGAGATCAGAAGCTTGTGGGGGCGGGGGGAGTGAGGGGGGGGAACCAACATCAGACTCAATCGATCTCACTATCGATCTCACTCAATGGGACACCACGGGACACCTCGGGACACCACGGGACCCCTGTCGATCTCACTATCGATCTCACGATCGATCTCACTCAACGGGGACGCCACGGGACACCACGGGACACCGCGGGACACCTCTCGATCTCACTATCGGTCTCACTATCGATCTCGCTATCGATCTCACTAGACGGGACACCATAGGACACCACGGGACACCTCGGGACACCACATCGATCCCACTATCGATCTCACGCAACGGGAAAACAGGAACACCAAGGGACACCACGGGACACCTGTCGATCTCACGATCGATCTCACTATCGATCTCACTCAGCGGGACACCACGGGATACCTCCAGGCACCACATCGATCTCACTATCAATCTCACGATCGATCTCACTATCGATCTCACTCAACGGGACACCACGGGACACCAAGGGACACCTGTCGATCTCACGATCGATCCCACTATCGATCTCACTTTTTGGGACACCATGGGACACCACGGAAAACCTCGGGGCACCACATCGATCTCAGTATCGATCTCCGTATCAATCTCACTACCGATCTCACTCAACGGGACACCACGGGACACCGCGGGCCGCCGCGGGCCGCCGCCGGACAGACGGACGGGGGAGAATCATTTGTCTTGAATTCTCGCTAGCAACGGCGGGCACCACGGGACACCACGGCACACCGCTAGGGCCACCGCCGGACGGACGGACGGACGGGGCAGAATCATTTGTCTTGACTTTGCCCTAGCAACGGCGGGTTCATTCCTCTCGCGCACTCACGCAACTTCGCCTCGCCCGCACGCACGACACGGACGAAACGAAACGATTTCCCGGTTGGGGGATCTCCGTTCCACTGCGATCTCACCCACCAATCTCCGATGCATCAGCATTAGCGTCATCTTCATCAAAATCAGCATCAGCTTCATCAGCATCATCCTCCTCCTCCTCCTCATCATCATCATCATCATCAGCAGCATCATCAGCATCATCAGCATCACCATCACCATCATCATCATCACCATCACCATCATCATCGTCGTCGAGGGCATTCTTGGCACTGCTTAGCATCACTTGGCATTGCTTGGCATTGCACGGCATTCCTTGGCATTGGATTGCTTGGCAGTGCTTTTCAGTCGTTGGTATTCCTTGGCATTGCTGTGCATGGTTTTGCATGGCTTGGCGTTGCTCGGCATTGCTTGGCACCGGATGGTATTGAAAGGCCTTGTTATGCAAGGCATTGCAAGGGATGGTGTGGCGTTGTTTTGCAGTGCTGGATTGCTTGGTGTTACTGGGCATTGCTCGAAAGCAAGGAATCAAAACCAAGGAACCCGAGGGAGGTAACAAGAACAAAGACCAAGGGACCCGAGGAAGGCAGCAAGGACCCAAGACCAAGAAACCCGAGTAAGGCGTAAGGCAGCACGGAACCAAGATCAAGGCACCAGGGTAATGCCAATCGCCACCCATGCAAGAAACCAAGACCACGGAGCCAGAGCAAGCCAACGCAAGAAACCATAACCAGTGACCCCGAGCAACGCTTCGGAATTTGGGCGTCGCACGCACCAGGAATCCCTTAGGCAAATACGACTTAGGGAACTAAAGATAAGGACACGAATGGGAAGAAATACGGAGAAGAAATAGGGGGAGGAAAATGAAAAGGAGGAGGACGACGACGACCAAGAGAACCATCCTCTAACAAGGCGACGGCGTCATAAAATAGATGAAGACCTTACTGTACGCAGGTCTTGTTGGAGGTCGCGAACCTGGTACCGACGTCAGCTGCCGGAAAACGCCGGACTTGGCAAGGGGTGTATGACCTCAGGAGTGCTGAGAGGACGGCTGGAAGAGTTCGCTCCGCTGCTGCACCACCTGGTAGTTCTTCACGGCGCTAACCGAGAACCCCCGATGCAGCTGGTCCTTGAAGGTCTGGTCGATATCCGTGTCCGCACTGCTGGACACGGACAACCGCGACCCCCTCCTGGAGGAAGAACGACGCATACACATAAACTGTCGGAACCTCGCGCGGATCTCTTGGGTGCGGCACCAGAGGCGCCGCCAGGGGGACCCAGCGCCGATCAAAGAAATCCGCGCGGAGCGCAGAACATTACTTTTATGAAGTTCTGGGCTCTTCGATTCGGACGCCCGAAATGGGTACGCCCAACAGCAAGTGTTGTCCAAAACCGACAGCGGCCGCTGTTGGGCAGGCGACCTTCTGTCTCAAATGGACAGGGTCCGCGGCGACACCGACAGCCAGTCCTGTTTGAAAATAACAGGAACTGCTGTCGGTCATCGTACCGATCACTTCCGTACCTAACAGGGGATCTGTCGACCCCTATCCCAGGCGTCGTGGGGTTTTCGAATGGCCTTGAAATCTGGGGTCCCACCCGTGGATATACGATAGGGGGGGGAGTCCATGGTGCGTCCGAATAGCCCCCTCTGGGGGTGCATATCCCAGGGCATCCCCTATCCTTCTCTTGGCGGTGCCACTTCTTTTCGCTGAAGCGTCGGGAGGCGGAGGGGGGAAGAAATCAGCCGCCTGCGAGTACCCACTCCTCCTCCTCCTCCTCAACGTTAGTCTCCTCCTCCTCCTCCTCGTCTTCTTCCTCCTCTTCCTCCTTCTCCTCCTCCTCCTCCTCCTCATCATCATCAGTATCATCATCACCATCATCCTCATCATCACCATCACCATCACCATCACCATCATCATCATCATCATCATCATCCTCATCATCATCATCATCATCATCATCATCATCATCATCATCATGTTCATCATCATCATCATCATCCTCATCATCATCATCATCATCATCATCATCATCATCATCATCATCATCATCAATCATCATCATCACATCAGCATCGCATCATCATCATCATCATCATCATCATCTCATCATCATCACCATCATCATCATCCTTCTCCTCCTACTCCTCCTCCCCTCCGTCCTCCCCCTCTCCCCTCCCCCTCCTCCTCCTCCCTCCTCCTCCTCCTCCTCCTCCTCCTCCTCCTCCTCCTCCTCCTCCTCCCTCCTCCACCTCCTCCTCTCCCTCCTCCTCCTCCCTCCTCCACCTCGTCCTCGTCTTCCTCCTCCTCCTCCTCCTCCTCCTCCTCCTCCTCCTCCTCCTCCTCCCTGCGGACCGCGTGTCCGCCCCCCCCCCCCCACACACACACACAGACGCCCGAACGAACCCGGCGAGGACCGAGTAGGCGAAGGCGACCACCAGCCCGGCAGACCCCCCCCTGCTGCCCCCGCCGCCCCGGTTCCCACCGCCAGGCGCCGCTCTCCAAGCCAGCGCCGCCGCGTCCCCTCCTCCCCACCTCCCCCTCCTCCTCCTCCTCCTCCTCCTCCTCCTCCTCCTCGTCTTCTTCGTCCTCCTCCTCCTCCTCCTCCCTCCTCCTCCTCCTCCTCCTCCTCCTCATCATCAGCCTTCTCCTCCTCCTCCTCATCATCATCATCCCCTCCTCCTCCTCCTCCTCCTCCTCCTCCTCCTCCTCCTCCCTGCTCCTCCTCCTTCTCATCCCTCCTCCTCCTCCTCCTCCTCCTCCTTGTCCTCCTTGTCCTCCTCCCTCCTCCTCCTCCTCCTCCTCCTCCTCTCCTTCCTCCTCCTCCTCCTCATCATCATCCTCCTCCTCTTCCTCCCCCTTCTCCTCCTCGTCCTCCTCCTCCTCCTCCTCGAGTCCTGCTCGGCCGCTGGCGAGGGCCACGGCCTGAGGCCGCCGAGCTCGCCCGGCTGCCGTGCCCCTTCTTCGCGGGCGGTGGCGCCGGAGTAGCCGCGCCCACCTGCTGCTCGGCGGCGCGCACGGGCAGAGTGCGCGCGGCACGAGGGTCGAGGCTCGTTCGGGCCTCCTCGGCTCCTCCTCTTCCCCCTCCTCCTCCTCCTCCTCCTCCACCTCCTCCTCCTCCAATTCCTTTTCCTCCTCCTCCTCCTCCTCCTCCTCTTCCTTCCCCTCCCCATCCTCCATCTCATCCTCCTCCTCCTTCTCCTCCTCCTCCTCATCATCCTACATATCCTCCTCCTCTTCCTCCTTCTCCTCTTCCTCTTCCTCCTCCAGTCCTTCTCCTTGTAGATAACTCTTCCTTGTCGCACCCCGAGGCACGTGTCTGGGGTATGCCAGGCGTTTCGCCTGCGATTTCCTCACCATAGTGGCCACAGCTTCACAGATGGAGGGCAGGTCGCTTTCAAATGTGGCTTTCGCCTTGGTGCCGCGCACATTCGTCTTCACAATTTGCAACAGCTTCACGGATTACGGGCGGATGGCTTTCAACATGTGGCTCTCGCCTTAGCGCCGCGCGCATTTGTCTTTAAAACTTGCAAAAGGTTCACGCATTAAGGGCGGGCGGTTTTCAACAAGTGGCTCTTGCCTTGGCGCCGTGCACCTTCATCTTAAACACTTGCAAGAGTTTCACGGGTTACGGGCGGGTGGTTTTCAACATGTGGCTCTCGCCTTAGCGCCGCGCACATACATGTACAAGAGCTTCACGGATTGAGGGCAGCTCGTTTTCAAAATGTGGCTCTCGCCTTAGCGCCGCGCACAGTCGTGTCCAAATTTGCAAGTGTTTCACGGATTGGGGGCGGTTCCTTTTCAAAATGCGGATCTCGCCGTCACGCCGCGCACATTCGAGCTTCACGGATTCCCATGATCAGCGCACCAGAAAGTGTGTTTTGGAAGGGTTCAGGGTTATGCGGGCGCAACTGTTATGTTGATTCGACGTGCTGAAGTCCCCAAATTGCGTTCTGGCACGAGTCTGCATCGTCAAGACGCAGCAGTCAGGTTGATGGCGATGACATCACGAGAACAATGTTTCCGCACGCTTCAAGTTGTTGCCTTCTAACGAGACAGATCCCTCACTGGAAATGAGCCGTTGTAGGGGCCTATGAAGCGGGAGCTTGGGGGGAGGGTTAATTCCAACATCGTTGATTACATGGGCGCCCTGGGTAGCTCTGGGGCGCGGGGAGAAGTCGCGGCGGTGCTTTCGGCCCTTGTCATGCTACTCTTCTTGCTCATCCGATGCTGCGGGACGGCTAGTGTTGGCTGAGGCGAATCCCCTCCTGCGCGCCCGCGGGCGCGTCCGCGGCGCAGGCTTTCGCGATTCGGGATTCGCCTTCGCAGGCATACTGCGCAGTCGGCAGGAATATGCCTGCGAATGTGGCAGTCTGCCTGCGTGTGTGTGTGTGTGTGTGTGTGTGCCGTATGCCGGCTTCCCCCCCCAATCTGCAGTATGCCTGCGACGGGCCGTGTGCCGGACTTTCCCCATGACGCAGTATGCCTGCGAGTGTGGCAATACACCTGCGCGTGCGTGCCGCATGCCGGCCCCCTAGTCTGCAGTATGCCTGCGACGTGCCGCATGCCGGCCCATCCCCAATGCGCAGTATGCCTGCGAATGCGGCAAGATGCCTGCGTGTGCGCGCCGTATGCCAGCCCCCCCCCCAGTCTGCAGTATGCCTGCGACTTGCCGTATGCCGGCCCTTCCCCATGGCGCAGTATGCCTGCGGATGCGGCAATATGCCTGCGTGTGCGCGCCGCATGCCGGCCCCCAATCTGCAGCATGCCTGCGACTTGCCGCATGCTGGCTCTTGCCAGCGCGCGCGAGGGAAGCCGATTAGCTCGTGCGCGACGCGCCCCAACGCGCGCCAAGCGACCATGGCGCTGCCTCGCGAGAAAATCGTCGAGTTGATCGGCAGTTTGCCTGCTGGCGCTTTCGGCACCGACAAGACCGCCATCAGGGCTCGCGTGCGAAATCCCGCGCGGGGCCTCCCTGCCTGCGTTGCGTGCAAGGCCGATTGGGTCCACTTCGTCGCCGAGGCCAACGCGGTGGACGGGGAAGAGGCGCAGCTGTTCCTGTGCACCGCAGTCGCGCGCCTCATGGCCGAAGCGGTCGTGGCGGTCCGCCCGATTGACTACTCGGACGCATCCACGCGCGAGATGTTGATTGCGGCCCTTAAGCCGGGCGCGAAGCCGTTCGCGGAAGACAGACCCGCGGAGTGGCGCGATTTCGCCATCAAGCCGTGCCACGTCAATATGGCGTTGCGGGCGCAGTCGAGGGCGTGCTCGACCTTCGGGCCACAGGCCCCCGCCCCGACCGCGCGCGCGGGGGCGGGTCGGCGCGCGACGTGGCGCCAGGGCGGGCAATCGGCCCCGGCGGAGGCGTCCGCCAAGCCTGCGGAGGAAACGGCGCGCATCGCGGCAGCCATGGAAGATTACGTGAGGGCCAGCAAAGATTTGCTGGAAGACAAGAAAGAGAAGCCCTTGGCGTTCGCCATGGAGGAGTAGCGTGTTCCGGGCGCGCGGGGGCCGCCGAGCGAAGGGGGGGGCGCTTCCGCAGGACCGCGTGCGCGAGGTCTGGCTCGGAAACTTCCCCCGCGAAGGGTTGCCGACGGAAGAGTCGATGCGCAAGTTCGCGTCTGCGGGTCGAACGGCCCAGAAGAATGGCCGCTCGTATATCGGGAGCGCCGAGTGCGAGAGCCTGCAGGCGCCCTGGCTTGGCGCCGCGCGTCGCGGCCGATCCCCGCTCCGATGACTCCGTTCCACGCGCAGGACCACTGCGAGCCCCAATGGGCGCGGACGCCGAGGCTGGATTCGGTGCCAGCGGGGCCAGGCTCGTGGCGCGATCGCGCGTCGGCCATCATCGCGGCTAACCGCGCGGGGGCATCCCTGGACCGAATGGATTTTCTCGGTCACGCGCACTTCCAGGCCGCGCGCGCAGCAGCGGGACGCGAGCGCCCGCGCGGGCCCAGTCGCGCGAGGCCCACGTGATGGAGTGGGGGCTTCGCTGCATATTGTCCAAGGTGTTTGATTCCGTCGCGCTGCTTGGATACATGTATCAGCTCGCGCGCGTGAGTGAAGAGCACGGGGGCGTCAAGGCTAGGCGCGAAGCGGCTGGGCCGCTGCCCGAAGCTGCGCGGGCGGGGCCGCGCCGCGTGTAGGCATCATATGCGTACGATTTGCTGCTCCGCCAGAAGGTGGCGAAAGATCTGGAGCACGGCGACGAAGCCTCGACGGCCGCGTTCACCGTGTTGTCGTGGGACATCCTGCGCGCCGCCAATGCGCGAAGCGATTCGGGCGGGGCCGCGCGGGCAACGCGCATTGGGCTGCCCGCCCCAGGCGAGAGTCGAGCAGTCGGACCGCCAGGCGTCGATCGCCAAAGGCGGGGGCACGAAGTGCGGCAGCGACCGGCGCGACCAGGCGCGCCGCGCGCGAGCGCCCCGCGGACGCGCGCACGCGCCACGACGCGCGAGGCAACGAGGCCCGGGCCAAGGGTCCCGAGGAGCCCCGTTCTTCGGCGTTCGCGCAGCCCGCGCCGTGACGCATCTGGCAAAGCCGGCAACAAAGGAAACGGCAAGCCTGGCAAAGGAGGGGCTTCCAAGGACGCGGGGAGCTCGTGAAACAGGCCCGAGAGAGCCGATGCCTGGCGGTGGTGACGCCGAAGCGCTGGCGCTTTGCATACTAATTATTCGCTCGCCCAAGGCGCGACCCGCGAGCGCGCCCGCGTGATTGTCGCGCGACGAGCCGCGTAGGCGACGGGGCTCCCCCACTGCACTCTGCCGACAGCGGTGAGAGCGCAGCGTGGCGTGGGCCGTCGCCCGAGGGACAGGAGGCGCCGCGATTGCGCCGCGGCCGGGACTGCCCCGCCCGCGCGCGCGCAGCGCAGGGCGCGAATGCCGATTCCGACAACGATGTCGGGGGCGGGGTCGGCGATCTGTGCCCCCAGCAAATTCGCGATGCCGGCTGCGCTTTTGAAGAGGCCCGCAACCATCATCCGCCGAAGGCGCATCGAAACGCCGCCGCGTTGCCGCGCGCGGTCAGGTCAGAGCCGCCGTGGAAGCGCTGCTTGTCGACGAAGGCAGGAGGGCGGGCATGGGCCCCCTCTGCCATGTGGCCTGGGCGGCGCATCTGCCGCGGGTCAGCGAAATGGCGCCACTCGCCGGGGCTGCGCGCGACGCGGCGGTGGCAGCGAGCCAGACGGCCGATCAGCTCTTGCATCAGAAGCGCGAGGCGGCCCTGCAGTTCTGGCAGGAGCGCAAACGTGCGACGGCTCCAGCATGGAAGACGCCACCCAGCATGCCCGCATCGCGCGCCGAGTTCAGCCGGGGAGCGCGCTTGCGGGGAGGCGCGCTATGCGAGATTGCCATGGCACGTGCGTTCCGTTCTTGGGCCTGACAAGAATTTGTTGCTCTTGGCCGAGATGATGCAAGCTGCTGGGGTGGCCCGCGTCGCGGCGCGGGCGCGCGCCGGCGGAGCGCGGCCTCGTGCGCGAGGCGCCCGACATGATTTTGACGCGCGATTTGGAAGAAGGGTTCCAGCTGGTCGGGGTCCTGCCGCGTTCGGGCATAAACGCGGACGTGGCCCCGAAGGAGACCGCGTGCCCGTCCGAGCTGCGCGGCCGGGCGGACGCTTTGAACGCCGCCACTCTCGAGCGCGCGTCTCGGGACCTGGGGGCCGACGCGGAAGTCACCCAGATATTGCATCAGAAAGCATATGAGGAGGCGCGCGCGCGTGCGCCCCGCGCGCTGGAGTGGGCGGCCTGCCCGGGTCGCGGCGCCCGCGCGCATGCAGTAGCCGCGGGTCAGGCGGCGCGGGTACGTCTGTCTGACTTGCCGCGAGGGGCGATATTGAACCCGCGTTTCCCCGTCGACGAGGGATGGCGATGGAAGGAATCGGGCTGTGCGCGCAGGGAGGGGCGCATTCTCCGCGGCGCGCAGTCTCCCCGTGCCCTGCCCCGGGGGTCAGTGCGCTTAGGTTCGCGCGATTGACGACTTTACTGCTACGGGAGTGAATGACTGCGCCGCGGCAGCCGAAAGGTGCAGGTGGGCCCTGGCGCGCGCGGCCCGCCCACGCCCCTCCCCTTGTGTTGCCGCGGCCGCGCGCCGGGTCGATTCTCTCGACGCTCTGGTCGAGCTGGCGCGGATCGCGGCCGCGGCCGGTACGCCGGTGTTGAGCAAGGAAGATTTCGTCGGGGCTCATAAGACGCTGCCTGTGCGAGGCGCCGACCTCCCGCTGGCCCGCGCGGCTTGGGCCAAGGGAGCCAGCGAGGGCTACTGCTTGCAGCTCCTGAGCTGTCCGTTCGGCGCCGTGGGGAGCGGGCGCGCCTGGGGCCGCGTTGGCGCGGCGCTCCAGGCACGGGGCGCGACCGCCGCGGCGTCGCAGCGCGCGCCCCCCTGCGCGGCAGGCGATCCTTGCCAAGTTATTCTGGCTTGCGTCGGGGCGGTTTGTGGACGACCTGTTCCGGGCCGACGCCGACAGAGGGCCTGGCGCGGGCGGCCCCCGCGACGCCGCCGAGGCGTTGAGAGCGGTCGTCGAAGATCTGTTAGGCTGGCGCCTCGATGCCGGCAAGCGCGTCGTTGCCGAGACGAGGGCAAATGTGCTCGGCGTCGACGCGGAAGTGCGCGGTTCGGGCGAGGAGCTATCGCTCGTGTTCGCGATCGGCACTGACAAGCGTGATAAGTGGAGCCAGGAGATCGAGGGGGTGCTGGCGGCAGGGCGAACGTCGCTGGCGGCCGCCTCCAAACTCGCCGGAAGATTGGGATGGGGGTCCAGCGCGGTGTTCGACAGAGGCGAGCGATGAGCCGCGCGCGCAGGCAGCGTGCGCGAGCGGGGGCGACGGCAGGCGCCCGAGTATACCTGGCACCGCTGTTCTGGCATGCGCAACAGCGGGGGTGGGCGCTGAATTCTCGGCTCCGAAGAGCACTGGAGTGGTGGTTGCGCTTCCTCCGAAGCGCGCCAGAACGGGCGGTGCCCCTGCGAGTGGGCCCATGCCGACCCCGCTACCTTGTGTATTCCGACGCGACGGGTGGTGGCAGGCGACGTATGCGCGAGCCCACGGCGCCGGCCCCGCCCGGACTGCGCCGCCGCCGCAGGCTCGCGTGGGTCATCATCGGACCCGATCGTAAGCAGTATGCGGCGGCCGATGTGCCTGGTCCAGTCAAGCGGTGGGCGCGGCACCGCAGGACGCAGGCGGGAACGCCCCACCGACCGCGCGCAACGCGGCACGCGGCCCCCCGTGCGCGACAGGTCGCGACTTGGGAGCTCGTCGCGGCAGCATGCGCCTTGCATCATTTGCTCTCGGAGTTGCGCGACGCCGAGACATTGATGTTTGTGGATTCAAAGGCGTGGCCAAGAAGCGCGGACCGTCGGGCCGCGCGCGCAATGCCCGTCGGCTGCGGCAGGCCGCGCTCGGTGTACTCTTGCGCGGTACCTCGCGCAAGCCAGATTATAACGCGCTGGTTGCCGACATCTGGTTCGCGGCGGCTACCGCGCGGTGCCTCCTGAGCGCATGGTACGTGCCATCGGCGCTCAACGTGGCGGACGCCCCAGCGCGACCCGCTAAGAAAGCGGCCGAGATAGCGGCCATGCACCGCGAGGGCATTGCCCGGGTGGCGTGGCCATGGCCCCGCGCGGCGCCCTGGGACTCACGCTAGCAAGGGCATCTGATGGCATGTGAAACGGAAAAGGGGGCACGAGTGCCGACGCGGCGGGCACGTGGCGACCGCGGCGCGCCGTGAGCGAAGATCCACGAGCGGGATGCTCGAGCGTCTGTCGTACGCATCGCGATGGGCGCCCGCAAATGTTGCGGACCCGGTAGGCGCAGTTGCTTTGTAATGTCTGGCATCCAAGCTCGCGGCCGAGGGCGCGACGACCCCCTCCAACATTTCCGAGTTCTCGGCGGGGGAGGCGAGGGAAATGTTCCGATGCCTCCGTGAGTGTTCGGTATGCTTTACCAGGGCACTTGTCGCGCGTGCACGGGGAATGGTCCATGATAAAGCGAAGCGACCGCGGGAGAACGTGGCGGAAGCGTTATCCCAGGTTGCGCGCACGGCGCCACCATACCCACCGAGGTAGGGGAGCGCCCGGCCGCCGCGCGGGGCCCGCGGTTGTAAAGGCGCCGGCTCGGGGCCTGCGGGCGACGCGCCGGCCTGGCGCGGCATTGACCTCTCAATATGCTCTTGCGTTATTTTCGGCGGCGCGGCAGGCACGGCAGGCGCCGCGCCGCGGCGCCGCGGGCCCCGTGCGCCGCGTTCGGCGCAGAGGTGCCAGTGCCGTCGCTACTGGCAGAGGCGATCCGCCAGTTGACGAAGCTCCAAGTGCCGCCCGTCATATTCGAATGCGAAGGCGGGACAATGCACGGGGTGCGCGCAAGATTTGTCATCCGCGCGCGATGGTTGCCAGGCACACCTCGTCGGCGTGCCGAAGAGTTGCGGCTGTCGGGAACAGGGCTGGAGCGCATGCGCCGCATCCAGATGGCCGCGCTGTGGAGAGAGTTCCACGCGTGGAAGCTCTCGGCGTATCCGCATGCCTCAGCGATTGAATTATACGGCCAAGCGTGCGAATCGGCCGGGGCCTCACCCTGGCCGCCGCGCGCAATCACAAGGGGCGTGATGGTGGTGCTCTGCCGCCGCCCGGGTACTCTGTCACATTATTTGTAAGGCACACGATATGTGCTGCATTTGCTCCGCGCAGACACGGGGGCCCTGGCGGATACGCGGACCCTGGTGTTCGGCGCCCGGCAGGTGTGGCCACCGCGCGCGCCGCCCAGAAGCTCCGTGAGTCTGTCGGGAGGCGGAACCGCTTGGCGCGCAAAGGTTTCGCGCGCGCGCGCCACGGCGGACAACGTCCGCGCGATGGCAGATTGGTTGCGCGAGGCACGGCCGCGCGCCCATCGGGCGGCGGGCCGCGCGCGCCGACCGGCGCGCCCTGCGGTCGGCAGATTGAGCGCGGCGACATGGCCGACGCATTCGTCGTCTGCTGGCAGTTTTGCTTGCGATTCGGCTCCGAAGTGGCGGGGCTGAATGCGCCAGCACATGGCGTGATTTCGCTCCACGAGGACGAAGGGAAGCACCAGGTGCAGGTGCAATTCCGCCGCCGTAAAGGCAAGGTGGCGCCAGACCCGGCGAGCCGCTCGCGCGCGCGCGCCACCGCGGGGTCGCGCCAGGGGCCCGCTTCGCGAAGGTCTGGAGGGCATGTGTGTGCCAGCATCAGGGCAAGCGACTGTGCGCCGTATGCACTATTAGGCGCCAGGTTCGCCCCGGCGAGCAGCTCCTGCCTGGCGTCACCTACGTGGGCGGGCTGGCTTGCGTCAAGCTCGCCGCTGCCCACCTGGGGCTCCATCGCGCACTGGAGCGGGGGGCGCGTTGCTTTCGGCGCGGCCGCGCCGACCAGGCGGGGCCCCATATCCTGTCTGCCCGAGCTTGCACGGGGCCCGGGCCGCTCGCGCGCGAGGCACTCCGCGCCGGGGGGCCGGCGGCGTTGTTCTTCGAGGGCGGCTGGAAGTCAGTGGCCGCGTTCGGGCACCGCGTAGGTGGCGGGCGCGGCCTCACTGCCTGGGCCGCGATGGCACGGCGCGTTATGAAGCGCAGGTACCCGGCAGCAAAGACGAAGGCCATGGTGCTAGCGGCCGAGGCGGAAATCGCGCACTCTGATTCCGACGAGGCGCCGCCCTGCAGGCATCGGGGTCAGGGCTCCGCGGCGGCGCTTGGCGCGCAGGACGCGCCGATCGCCGCGGAGGCAGTGCAGGGGTCGCCCAGGCCGTGAGGGAAGCAGACCAAGCATCTGCACTCTGCACGGCGTGCGCACGGGCGTCGTTCCGCCGAGCATGCATCGGGTGACGTCGGCGAGGTTGCTCGGCTCCGCGACGCCGACTCGCGCTCCCACCACCGCCGGGCCTGGGCCCGCGCCTGTCGACGGTTGTGCCCTGCGCATGCGCGGGCCCAGCCTCGACGCGACTTCTCATGGGCGCCCTGGGCAGCTCTTGGGCGCGGGAAGAAGTCGCGGTGGTGCGTTCGGCCCTTGCCATGCTACTCTCTTCTTGCTCATCCGATGCTGCGGGACGGCTGGTGTTGGCTGAGGCGAATCCCCCTCCTGCGCGCCCGCGGGCGCGTCCGCGGCGCAGGCTTTCGCGATTCGGGATTCGCCTGGCCGCCCCGTATTCGGGGATGCGTTTTCCCGCCCACCCGACCCTGCTGCGCGAGCGTGGCGGCGTCGCGGTGGCTCCTGGGCGTGTCGAGGCTGGGCTGGCCCAGGGCTCGGCGGGGGGGGGTGACGTCGGCGAGGTTGCTCGGCTCCGCGACGCCGACTCGCGCTCCCACCACCGCCAGGCCTGGGCCCGCGCCCGTCGACGGTTGTGCCCTGCGTAAGCGCGGGCCCAGCCTCGACGCGACTTCCCTCGTGGGTTTCCACTGGTCCTTCTCCTCCTTCTCCTCCTTCTCCTCCTCATACTCCCTCATCCTCCCTCCTCCCTCCTTCATCCTCCCTCCTCCCTCCTCCCTCCCCCCTCCCTCCTCCCTCCTCCTTCTCCTCCTTCTCCTCCTTCTCCTCCTTCTCCTCCTCCTCCTTCTCCTTTTTTGTCCTCCGTCTCCTCCTTCTCCTCCTTCTCCGCCGTCTCCTCCTTCTCCACCGTCTCCTCCTCCCCCTCCCTCCCCCCTCCTCCCTCCTCCTCCTGCTAGCCGCCGTCCCGGCTCGAGGAGTTTGTGGCGGCTGTGCCAGGTGCGGCGAAACTTCTCACACGGGACGGCTGCCACATGCGCTTGCCCGCGCAGCAGCAGGGCCAGCCGCGCAGCCGCACGCGAGTCGATCACGGCTCGCAGCAAGGACCCAGCGTGGCATCGACGGCTACGCAAGGAGAGTAGCCGCGCACGTGTGCTCCTTCAGGTGACAGCAGCAGCGGACTTGCTACAGCAACAGCACAGTCGGCAGCCAGACCGTCAGATGACGAGAGGTCGTTCCAGAGGTGAGAGCAGAGGACGTTCTGATCGTGAGCCACCTTACTCGCCTTGGAAGACAGTCACCAAGTACAAGCGCCTGTGGGAGTGCCCCGCATGCGCATATCACAATGCGTGGACGGCACAGCCTTGCGCCACGTGCCACCCCAGTCAGCCAGCAGACCGGCGTGAACGACACGAGCGTTCAGCCGCTCGCCCGCGCGGCCAGCGCCGCGCCGCCGCTTCGCAGCCCCCACAGAGAGCTGCAGGTGCGGCGACCAAGCACGCAGAGGGGAGCCCAGAGGATCTAGCGCCGATCATGCCAGCCTCCCCCGAGTTTGCTCAATCGCACAGAAGATGGCGAGACCCTCCATCGGATCCACAGCAGCTCGGAGACTTCAGAAAAGACTTGGCAGCCACAATGGAGTCTATCGAGCGCCAACTACATAGTGCTGCAGCGCTCAACCTCGATGAGGAGCAGGTGGGCCGCATGCTGGAACAAACGCAGCGTGCTGCCATACCAGATGATGCACTCCCGGTCGCCGCAGGCCAGGATCACGAAGCAGCGCATGTTCGTCGGAAGCTGCAGGAAGCGTCTCATGGACGCCAAGGCGAAGCTCCACTTGCTACAAGAGCAGCTGGAGGCGGCCGACACCCAGTGCCAGGTGTTCACGGACGAGTTGGCACAAGCAGAGCAGCTACTGGAACATTTCGAAGATTTGGAAGATGAGCAACTGATTGCTGGCAACATAGCAGCTCCTGGCGACGATGATGATGAACTCATGATGGACGGACCGCTCACCCAGACGAGCTTCCGCCCTGGACAGCGAGGGACGGCGGGCAGGTCATCGTGGCCACCAGCCAGTACCCCACCGACCACCACCATGCCGCCCAGGACAGCGACAGCGCCACGCGCGTCAGCCCTCCCAGCAGCAGCCTCAGGTCCAGCTGTCAAAGCAGCAGATGGAGGTCAGGAGCCCCGGCGCTCCCAGCCTTTCCCGCCGCCTACGCAGGTGCCGCCTGGTGGGGCCCCAGCTGCAGCAGTGAGTCAGGATATCAGCATGCCGGCGCTATTGGCAGCGATTCAGCAGTCTAACGCTCAAATGTTGCATCACATGTCCTCGTTCCAGCACACTGTTGCCGCTCTCCAAAATGAGATCGCCAACATCAGGACCGAGAAGAAGTCCGATCTGGAGACCATCGCAGCCGCCGCGATCGACGCAGCCAAGCAGGCCGTGGCCATGAAGACACCCAAGAAGGACAAGGACAAGCCCGTATCTGTGGAGATCCAGAAGGCCAACCGCGCGAAGATGGAGCCCGCCCTGCAGGACGTAGGGCTACAAGATCAGCATCTCCCAGACGACGCACCGACAGTGGGCAAGCGGGGGCCCAGGTACTTCGAGCCGATCGCGATGGCGGAGGCGCCTTGGGCCGCTGGCGCCGTCGAGGTGGCCGCCCGCGAGGCCGCAGACGAGGCAGCAGCCCGAGCGGTTGCTGATGAGAATGAGCAGGCATCTGTGCAGTCTCTCACAAGTGATGCAAAGGCCCATGCGCTTTCGCCAGCCAATGCATCGCCTGCCAGCCAAATGTTTCGCTAAAAGCCGTGTCAGAAGCGTCTCGGTCTTTGAATTTGCAATCTCCCATCCATCCAGGCTTTTCCTCTTGCTTGCATGTCTCTTCCCAGGAAGTTCAGGAAAAGTCTTCCGCTCCTAGCTGAGAGCGCACTGTTGGAGATCAGGTGACCACGTCAGTGCAGGGTATTCTTTTCTCTCCCATCCCACAATATCTGGATGCCGTTTCTCTCTTAGACTGGAACTGGCCCGTGCAGCTTTCGACTGACATCCTGAGTTGGGCCCAGTATTGACACTCGTCTACCATCCAGGCCTTCGCCAGTCTCATTCCCCTTCCCATGGATGCACCCATTGAGGGCATTCAGGTTTTTACCGACGCCACTCCAGGAGGGTGTCGATACGAAGGTACCAGATGTCAACCAGCATGGGCTTTCTGTGTGCTTGCGCTCACTGCCATGGGGGTGTCTCTTGTGGGACATCTTTCAGGGCCACTCAGAGGCTGGGATGCTTCGGACACTTGTGCATCTCTTCGTGCTGAGCTCGAGGCGGCCATTTGGGCCAGCGCCTGGTTGTTCCAAGCGCCTGCTCGTTTGCGTCAGGCATCTGTCAGCTTTCACACAGATAACGTGGACGTACTTAAATCTACAGGGGTGGATACGTGCAAGGAACCTTGTTCTCTGTCAAACGCCTCCTGGACGGCCTCATCCAGGCCATACGCATGTGCGTACTCATTGTCACTTTCGAGCACGTGCATGGGCATGCCGCGCACCCGTGGAATGAGTGTGTAGACACGCTTGCGTGCATTTATGCTATGGCTATCCTCCCTGAGTTCTCTGGCCCAGTCTGGAGGCACCTCATTTCCCAGGAAGAACACGACAAGGCAATACCGTGGATATGCTTGGCTTATGCAGACACGACTATCCAGGCGGCCTACCCGCCCAACTACGGTCAGCGCCTACCCCCCCCCCCCCCCCCCCAGGCTCCCATTGCAGGCATCATGGATATCACCCTTGTCCCCAAGAAGGTGCCCAAAGGCCGCAGGGTGGTTGCTGTTGGGTGGCGTGCTATCGCCAACGTGCTTTCCTTGGACCCCCGTGCGTTCAAGGCCCACAGAGGGGGCCCCGACAGGTTCCAAAGCTTCAACGCCACCAGCTGGATGATGCAGTTGGCAGGTCAGTTTGCAACAAAAAAAAACCTTACTTTCTCGCATGCTCTGTTGAGACACGTCTTCGTCGCACAGGCACCTCCAAGCTAGGCCAGTTCTACTTGATGCACTTACAGGCTTCCGACGCCAGAGGTGAAGGGTGCACCCTATGGGTCAACACAGTGGGAATACCAACCTGGTTTTACGGTGCAGCCCTCCCACCTACAAATTATGAATGCTGGGCCCACGGTGCTCATTGTGGCCGCACGGGCCCCAGCCCTGTCGCTCTGTGTATGTGTTGCTCATGCGCCGCATTCCCGTTGCCCCCAGCGGATAACTATCAACCGTTGGTGGTGCCAGCTACGACAATGCCTACAACGGCGCAGAGGGGACTCCGAACACTTGGATACACTGGTGGACGCCAACGCTGCTATGGGATCCCAAACGGATGCTCATGCGGGCCCCATCCATGCGGAAAAGGAGAACCTCCCTGGGAAGCATCATGTTCATAACTTCCTCAAAGCCACCTCCCAATGGGCCCCATCAACCTTCTACGAGGACCCCTCAGGCTCCGCTGGTACATGCGCGGCCCCAAGAGCCCGAACGACCTCCCGCTGCAGGGATTATGTGACGATGTCGATGGAAGTTGCTGTGCCAGCGCAGGGTGTGGATCACGATATCAACCTCGCGGTATCACAACCCGATCACAATGTGGCATCAACGCGTCTTTTGTTCCCACCCTCCGAGTACATGCCGGAGGCGCCCAGGCCGTACAAAGTTAAGCACGATCCGAGTCTCTACACGGATCCGAAGTCTGCCCAGCTATTCCAGCAAATGCTGATGCAGCTCCGCCCCCCGCCCCTTGACATCCACAGCACGGACCATGCCAAGGCATGTGAGGACCACTTGCGACGATGCATGGACACAGCTCTCCCGGTGCGAGCGACGGCTACTGGGAGGCAGCCACGGCAATCCTGGATCAGTATCGACACCTTGGGTTTTCAGGACGAAAGAAGTATCTACCTACGTCTCGCCCGCAAGATAGTCTTGTAGGCCAGTAGCAACATGCTACGAGTACTATTCTTTGCGTGGCGGTGGGCACTTGCGTCGATCAGTTTTTCGGCTGACGACTCGCCAGCCACAGGCCGCCCCCCTAGTTTGCCAGCCTCAGTTCGCCAGGTTCGTTTGCTACACAGCTCGTGCTTGCTACTTCCGCAGGCCACAGCATCGCTGCTGAGAAGAGAAGCCGACATTCGGGAGCGGCACTCAGGGAAGGGGCAAGGACTGGGACGGCCTAGGATGTTGGCACAGTGGGGACATCAAGGGGTATCTGCCATAATACTACCACCACCATGTTTACCATCGTGCTATGCTGATGGGAAGGTGCAGGGAGGAAACACAGAAGTATGGACTTACGTCACATGCTGCTGGGGCTATGCGCATGGAGTGCGCGCCTGTGCAAGTGCCCACCGTGAGCTCATTACGTTTCACACTACTTTGCTCATTCGTCTCTCGACAGCTAGCGACGCCCTGCGACACTATGAAGGACTAGCTTCCAGTGTTGCCGACGCTTGGGAACGAAGACAGTTCGATCAGGTTTTCGCAAGGCTACGCGCCATGGGTATCGGATCGGCCAAAAGGATCAGCACGCGCGCCTTGCCCATCATAGAGCTGGAGGATGGCACGACTGCCACCACCCACACAGAGGCAGCTAAACGTTCCGCCGAGGAAATTGGCTTTGTGGTTTCATTGGAGGAGGCTGATACATTTGCGCAGACTATCCCACAGTTGCAAAATAGTCTCACGCACGACATCGACACATCCGACGCCTTCCTACCCACCCTGGCGGACTGCCAACATGCGTGCCGCTCAGCCAAGCCCTCAGCAGCCAGCTTAGATGGCATCCCAGGTGCCTTGCTTCGCCAGTTTGCGCCAGACTTAGGCAAAATGTTCTACCCAGTGGTGGTCAAGCCCTGCCTCAGGATCGAGGAGCCACTGCAGTGGCGAGGGGGGAACTACTGGAACATCTGGGAGAATAAGGCTAATCCTTCCAAGTGCAACCACCATCGCTCTGCCATGATCCCCTCACAGGTGGGCAAGAAATATCGTCAGCTTCTCCGGAATTCCCTCGCTAAGGTGCTTCCCATGTTTGCAGGAGACTCACAATATGGGGGCATTGCTGGCAGAGGAGTGGATCTTGCCGCTCTCGTGCTCAGGTCATTTCAAGAATTGGCCGCTATCCTCCACCAATCAGCTATGTGTTTCATGCTAGACGCCATCTCGGCCTTCTACAGGGCCATACGAGACTTGGTCATGCAAGAGGGTACGAGCGACGCGGACCTCCACCTCACCCTCTCCACAGCGGGGCTCCCAACAGGCGCCGTAGAGGACCTCAAAGCCCACATAGCAAGGCACCCCACCGTTCTTGAGGCCGCTGGAGTTTCTCGGCATCTTCGGGCCCTCGCAGCCTCCAGCTACACAGGCAGTTGGTTTTGGTACCCATGAGTCACAGCAGTTGCCTACTCACTGCAAGAGACGGTGCCAGGACAACAGTTGGGGGATGTGATTTTCAACTTTGTCATGGAAGCATGCATCCAGGAAGCACAGCAGTCTCTACGCAAACTTGGTCTCGACATCCGCATTCCTGTTGCCTTGCATGCGAGTATGGCCGGCTTGCTACAACATACACCAGACACCATTCGGGGAGGATTGGACACAAGGTTTTTTGACGATGGTGCTATCATTGTCATTGGCCCCGCTCCCATGCTTTTACGTGCAGCGCATCGTGTGGCAGAGGTAGTTGCAGCCAGCTTTGTGCGCCGAGGCTTGCGTCGCAACCTTCCAGCAGGCAAAACAGAGGTACTTTTTCAGTTACCAGGACGAGGAGCCAGATTGGCCAAGTCTGAGTTCTGGCGGGATCGCCAGGGACGCTTTGATATCCAGTCCGATCTCCTGGGCACTGTTACACTACATGTACCCACACCTGGGCACACAACTGGACGAGTTGGGCTCTATTGGGCCCGAGCTGGCCCACAGGGAGGATTCCATACGCTCCTCGGGGAACCTACTACGACGGCGTATCTTCGGGACCTCAATGGATATCCCTCAAGAAGCCCGCCTCCACTTCACCGACACCCTCCTCTTCTCGGGCCTCCTTTTCAACTCAGGTACCTGGCCCCTACTCACCGACGCACAGCACGCACACATGCAGCACATCATGGTGAATAAGTATCGACAGGTGCTGCACCTACCGCAAAAGGATGCAGATGCAGTTCCAGACAAACTGATCCTTGCCAAGGTGGAGAGAGAGAGATGACCTACGCGCCGTGCTTCGTGTACATAGGTTGCGCATGCTGGGACGGCTTATACACTACGGCACGCCCGCTTTGCGCAGTTTGGTCACACATGTGTACAGAGTATCACAAGGCCGTCGCACGTCCTGGATGCACAGAATTCTGGAGGACTTGGAGTGGTTACGCACTACATACCACAAGTATCGTGACATGCCTGAGCCAGACGCACACTTTGCGAAGTGAGGGGAGACTATCCAGACATCTTTGCCAGCATGGAAGCACGCGTTCAACAGTGCACTCAGAGCCCATGCTATGGCAGCAGCTCGAGCTGCACTGGCCCAGCAGGCACAGAGCGACTTCTTTTCGCTAGTCAGGCCAGCAGGCGTGCCAGTTCCTATCACAGATCCCACGCATCCCATAAACCCCCCTAAGGTGTTCAATACCAGCCTACAGTGTATGTGGTGTGATGTCTTGGGTACGTCGGCCAAGAGCACACGTCAGCACATTGTGCGCGTACACTACAGTGCAGTACACCTTCACGTTTCATGGGGGAGGGAAGTACGTGCATGGCATGCTCTATGTCATTCGCAGCAAGAAGGCAACTGCGAGACCACCTCGCCTTCGATGCACCACTATGCCAATTAGCGTACATGATGTACGGAGCTGCAGTCCCCCCTGACAGATCCGAGGAATTGCGCCTCGCAGACGCGGCCAGTCATGCAGCTCAGAGGAGATCTGGTCTAGGGCGCTGGAGAGCAGCCTTCCCAACATCAATACAGTATCCCGAGGACGGACTTTACCCATCCGCCATGCTTGCAGCCGCCACTTTCAGTGCAGCCGAGGCCAGGACTCTCCTACAGCAGGCAGCCGACGAACTCAGCCCCGACACCCTCCCGGCCTATCAGGCTCTCTTCGACGATCCCCCGGAGGAGCCTTCCCAGGACCAGCCCCTCTACGCAGATCGACATTACAAGTATTGGTCTCACGACTTTCAAGGGAGTGCGGCAGAGTGGATACCATGCCGCATTCAGCGAGGTGAAGTGTTCATCTTGAACTTGTTTTCAGGCAGGAGGAGGGGAGAAGATATACAGGAGTGGTTGGACGGCATGCACACACAAACGGACTTTCAGGTATGTATGTTGAGTGTGGACATTGCAATTAACTCTACCCTGGGGGACCTTACGAAGACAACTACTATCCTATAATGGGGAGATCACATCATGTCACGACGTGTTTGGAACAAGGGGGGGGCATGTGAAACATGGAGTGCGGCCAGATGGCTGGACGGGCCCCCCCCTTTACGTACACACGAATGGTGATTCTCGAGACGTGCCTCTCCACCTTCATAATGGTTGTGGTGGGTGCGTTTGCAGTCAAGACGTACACCATGCCCAGCGCGTCTCCCCTGATGGACGACTTTACAGGGACGCGTTTACTCATTACACTGCTGTGCCTGGTGTTTGGGGTATTGGGGCGTCCCTTGGGCTACTGACAGGCGAGCTCAGCAGCTTAGCTACTGCAGCATCTGGTGTACCTCTTGGGCTGTCATGTTGCTGCGGGGACCTCGGGGTGGATGGAGCACCCACTTCCCCCCCACTGGCGTACTCAAGCCCCCAGCAGCTTTCAGTGGGAGCCTCTGCAAGCCCTCTGCTCAGCGCCCAACCTTGTCACAGCTGATTTTGATCAATGTGCGCATCAGCCAGCTACACAATGTACCAGTGAGTATGGGCGCGCGCCCACCAGGCTGCTGGGCTTGCGCATGGACTGCCTTGCCCGCAGGCTGACCGACAGCCCGAGGAAGGGATGGTGCCACCATCCCAAAGGCACTCACAAGATTTTGCGTGGCAAGGAGACTGATGACAAGGGAGGGGCCCCACAGATCAGAACCCACGCAAAATTTTCCTGGCGACGGACCCAACCATATGCAGTTGTGGGTACCGCAATTGTAAATATTTTCTTCGGTGGGGCTCCCTATGAGGCCACGAAGCGCTGCACTGGGTGGGGGGGAACGCATGCGGGCGGTAGAACTGGGGCCGTCGGGCGAACTCCCTATGGGGCCACGAAACGCCGTACTGGGTGGGCTGAAAATGCCAACGTGGGTTCCGGTGGGGCTCTCTATGGGGCCACGAAACGCTGTACAGGGGGGGGCGGGACGCATGCAGGCGGTAGCACTGGGACCTTCGGTGGGGGGGCTCCCTATGGGGCCACGAAACGCTGTACTGGGTGTGGGGCACGCATGCGAACGCTAGCACTGGGACCTTCGACGGGGCTCCCTGCGGGGCCACGGAACGCTGTACTGGGCGTGGGGGACGCATGCGGTAGCATTGGAACCTTCGGTGGGGCTCCCTATGGGGCCACGAAGCGCTGTACTGGGTGGGGGGGGCGCCTGCGGACGGTAGCGGGACCTTCGGTGGGGCTCCCTATGGGGCCACGAAGCGCTGCACTGGGTGGGGGGACGCATGCGGACGGTAGCACTGGAACCTTCGGTGGGGCTCCCTATGGGGCCACGAAACGCTGTACTGGGTGAGGGGGACGCATGCGGACGGTAGCGCTGGGACCTTCGGTGGGGCTCCCTATGGGGCCACGAAGCGCTGCATTGGGTGGGGGGACGCATGCGGACGGTAGCACTGGGACCTTCGGTGGGGCCCCCTATGGGGCCACGAAGCGCTGTACTGGGGGGGACGCATGCGGACGGTAGCATTGGGACCTTCGGTGGGGCTCCCTATGGGGCCACGAAGCGCTGTACTGGGTGGGGGGGACGCATGCGGACGGTAGCACTGAGACCTTAGGTGGGGCTCCGTATGGGGCCACGAAGTGCTGTACTGGGTGGGGGGGACGCATGCGGACGGTAGCACTGGGACCTTCGGTGGGGCCCCCTATGGGGCCACGAAGCGCTGTACTGGGTGGGGGGGACGCATGCGGACGGTAGCACTGGAACCTTCGGTGGGGTTCCCTATGGGGCCACGAAACGTGTGAGGGGTATGCTGAAACGGGTGATGATGACGATGATGATGATGATCATCATCATGATGATGACGATGATGATCATGATGATGATGATGGTGATGATGCTGCTGCTGGTGATGATGATGATGATGGTGATGGCGATGGTGATGGAGGAGGGAGGAGGGGGAGGAGGAGAGGAGAGGAGGAGAACGCGGGGCGACGTCTCTTGAAAACGAGGACCCAACACCACAGGATGGTTGGGGAAAAAACGTATCCCTCAGAGATAGCAGTAGGATTGCGGCCTCAATTGCAGCCTCCACGTCCAGGATATATGCAAGTTCCAATGATGCAGATGTTGTGTCCGATCCCGACCCAGCCCTCATTGCAGACCTTCGAAAGTTTTTTTACAAAGCATGTACGTACTGAGTTTGCGCCTGCCCCCGGCTACGTACATAAAAGTTGAAAGCAGGAAATCGCACGTGCTGATCCGGAGATCCATAGATTTCTCAAGGACCCAGATCCAGAGGACAGCCCCCAGGGAACACAATATGGACCTCCGACTCCTGCTGCTTGTGGGTGTGATCCGACTCCAGATTCTGAGCCGAGAGAATTCGTGCCACCTGGATCAGATGAGGAGTTTGAAGTTGCTGGTTTTCTTGACTTCCTTCCCCCCCGTCTCTCCCCTGCCGCCGCCGCCCCCCCCTGCCCGCCCCTCCTCACCCGTGCGCAGCTCGAGCGCATCGCCGCCCAAAGGGAGGAGGCGAGACGACGCCGAGAGCTTCGTCAACAGGCGGCCCGCGATGAGGACGCGATGCGGAGGGCCCCGTGGAAGGGCAAGGTTTCTTTCGCTCAGGCCTTCCAGCCCTCCCCTCCCAATGTCTTCCCTTAAGTATCCTGGATACAATCCCTGGGGTAGAGAGGCCAGTACTCAGACCACGGCACCTCGCCCATGGCATAGTCCAACCTCCTCCTCCTCTTGTTGAACCAGTTGAATGCTGCATCGGACTCCCGCACAGTCGCAAGAGGCCTAGCAAAAATAAACACGCGGGCGCTCGCGACACGGGTCTTTCAGGTACCGACTGCGAGCAACCCCAAACGCCGCGCATTTCCGACACTACACCACAGACCCCGACGGTCCCGAGCCCATCCAAAGAACGTGGGAGTGGTGCGCCGACGCGGCGATGGCAGGGATGCCAAGGCACGGGAAAGCGGCGAGGGCTCCTCTGGACCTCGCCTTCGTCCCGCACTCAGCACAAACAAAACTCTGACCCTCTCTACAGATCGTGTGTCCGTTGGGGTCCGCAACTAATTGGAGCTGCGGGGTGCCCCTGGCGGGCCTCGCGGACTTGGGAGCCCGGAACCTCTCCACATCCTTGAGCCCAAGCCTAGAGACCTCCCCCAACATCAGCCCGAGAAAACGTCCAACCTGCATTATACCAGGGGCGACCGTCCTGGACCAGCTCCTCGCAAGCTCGGGCTGAGCCTGGAGCTGGGTTCCTTCTCGCGCTAAGCGGTCGGCCTCTCGATTGCCCCGCCAGGCGTAGAAGGGGAAGTTCCTAGCAACTGCATCACCATGCGATAGGTGAGACTTGATGTTGCACAACTGGATGTTATCCCATCCAATATCTCGAGCTTTGGCCAAGACCTCAACCCATACCTCAGAAAACGCAAACCTCGAGACATCCTGGTCTGGGCCAAAGCTCCATACGCCAATCAAAACTTTGCAATCAGCCCAGATCTCTAAAGGGCCAGCCTCAGCTAGCTTCAGAGCCATCAAGAGCGCCCACAACTCTCCGCCGAGGTTGGTCTGCAGCGGGTGTGGGAAGGGGCCATAAAGACTCCCCAGGATCGTGCCCTGCCGATCAACTGAGACTGCCGCCCAGCCTGCACGAGAGCACCACGGCAGGCCTGGGTCAATCGCTGAGCCACCCAAGCAGATTATTCCTTCCAGAAACCCGTGCCCAAGGAAAACATGCCACTGTCACTCCTGCTGTACGATCGGGCTCGGTGTGTAGCTAATTGGTGACGTCATCAGACCTCTAATGTAAAACAAGCGCCATCTCGGGTCCGTGGCAGTGGACCCCGCATGAACGAGACGCTGAAGCCCTAGGGTCTGACGGTGCCCATGGAAAGCAGGGCAGACATAGCACCGATGCTTCTTACATCCCCGCGGATGCCCACAAACCTGACACTCAGCGGAGGCCGGGCGCCTGTCCAGGAAAAGGTCAACCTGGGCAGCCATGCCCCCCGACGCCACAGCGGCGAGGAGAGAGGCTTCAAGGCCCTTACCTGGGGCGCGGAAATATTGGCACACCTCTTGCAGCGGCTCTAAGCAAGGGCGGAAGGGAGCATCACTTCCTACTGCCTCATCACTGATGGTCAAGTCGCGAAGGAGCATGTCCTTCGTGCCAGCGTCCGCAATCGTTTTTACCGTCCGATTCCCGTACGCTTGTAGGTCCAGACAGAGCCCAGTGTCCGTTTCCCAGCAGTCCCAACTCCTAGGTTGCCACCCAAGACGTCTCAAGGTCACCAGCATGGCCCCCGCAGGGCCTGTGACTTGCTGCCAACCAAGTACCGCCTGACAAATACCCTCGAACACGACTTTCATCTCATCATGCGGAGCCCAGCCCAGATGTACAGCATTAGCCCAAGGCATCAGGGGGGCGGAGTTCGCAACATACGCTGGGTCGGCCTGCGGCGTCGGCGACAGCATGAAGCCAATCGTGCGACTCCTGCCCTTGGCCTGCCCGAACACCGCCTCGCCCGCCACCGAGCGCAGCTGCTGGAGGGACCTGTCCGACACTCCTGTGACCGAGGCCCCGTAGAGTCCTGCTGGGTTGGCACCTGCGCGCACGATCCTGGTCAACATCTTGAAGGACGATCTCAACCAACGGAAACGGTGGGCCCTTCGCTTGAGCTTGGCCACTCGGGCCTTCTGCACGGGGTTCCTTCGGACCTTTCCCATGGTGAAATCCACTCCAAGATTCCTCACCACCGAGGCCCCTGTGAACCCCCACCTGGCCAGGGCTCTCTCGGAACTCTGGACCACGTCAGGGTGGGTCGACACGATTTTGCCCTTAGCCCTGGCCAGAACTAGGTCCAACTCCTCCAGCTTCCTGCAGGTCAAACCGACGACGACTGGCAACATGTCACGCACAAACTTCCTGCCACCTCGAACACGTACCGTGGTATCACCAACCACGTTGTACACGCGTGCGAAGGGAAATTTAGCCATCACGCAGTCCAACATGCGAACCAACAGTACTTTCTGAAGCGTCGTGGCGAACGTACACCCTGCAACAATAGTTTGCTCCGGCATTACTGGTGCTGATGCGACCTGGCCTACCGCGAGGGGGCGAGGGCAACGGTAAACACACAGCAACAAGCGAATAATATCTAACGGGAACTTCGCCATCTGGGCCGCATCGATCAAATGTCCATGCAACACTTTCTCGTATGCCTTGGACAAGTCGAGGAGGCCCGCCCCTGCACAAGTCTTCGTAATCCGAGCATGCTCTGCAGCCAAGGCCTGCTCCCAGACCCCACGTTCACAAGACATGCCGTAAAAGAATTCTCGCTTATTCTCAGTCTCCCATTCCCGAGCTACAGATCTGGCGCAGCGTCCCCACACTCGCACAACGGTGGATAGGAGACCAATGGGCCGAAATCCGCCCTCGGGCTTCTCGAGCATTGCAATCATGATCAAGGACACGTGGGACGGGAGTCTGCCCGCGTCCAGCATCCAGTGCCGCAGCAAGCCCAAGACTGTGAGGCCGCGGTCAGACAAGTACACGAGATCGCGAGGGCGCAACCTATCAGCCCCGACAGCCGTCCGCTCCTTGAAGGTCCTTGCCACCCTGCGGATGGTGCGGCAGTCAAAGGGCGGGATGCTGGCGGCCTCCTGCGGGTCGATGCCTTCCCCCTCCAGCATGATGGACAGGCACTTGAGCGGGTCGAGCTTATCGCTGGCATACACCACGACCGCGTCCTCGACGGGCGCCGATGCCCCCCAGATCTCACTCCACTCATGCTGCAATGTCTCGACTTGCTCACCGAGCCCCATAGGAGCCCCATCAAGTCCAGGCGCGGAAGGTTTCCATCCCGCGGGCGATTTCGTGAATCGGTGGGCTTTACCCGCTCCGTGCTCACATGCTTCTGCAACCCACCTCCTCCAAGCTGCGCAGCGGGCCCTCGCAAACGCCTGGTCCAGCAATGAGGCGGAATAGGCTGCCTCTCTCGAATACTCATCCAGCTGCCCATCTGTCAGAGCCAGAATGCCTTCGAAAGACGGGCACCAACGTCTCCAGAAGTCAACCTCTTCGTCAGGCGGCCGACTGCCCATGATCTTAGAAATCAAAACCATACAATGCTGCGGGAAAACACCCCCCGTCCGACGAACAATGCAGGCCAACTCCTGGAATCGAATCGAGACCTTCCCCCACCCACGAGCCTTGGCACAAGATAGAGCATATGGGCCTCCTGATGTCTGCAGCTCCTGCACCCTGCGCAACTTCCAGCCTTGTCCCCGACCGCGATACTTCCTCTCGTCAGGGCTCTGGATCCCATGTACCGAAATGAGTTCTGTCTCCGCTAGATCAAAGAAAATCTGGCAAACTCGATCCAATGCTTCCTGCCCACTACGCTCGCTCGAATGTGACGCGTCCTCTCCCCAGTGAAGTATCGTCTCCTCAATGGGCCC
>CAUYUJ010014148.1:201854-247201 GCA_963575745.1 Prorocentrum cordatum
CCTCCTCCTCCTCCTCCTCATTATCCCTCCTCCTCCTCCTCCTCCTCCTCTCCCTCCTCCTCCTCCTCCTCCTCCTGCCGCTGCGGGCCGCTCGCGGGTCTCCGCGTAGCCCCGCGGCGCCCGAGCGCGCCCCGCGCGCGGGCACCGAGCATGCGCGCGCGGACGCGTGCCGAGCACGCACCGATCGCGCCGACGTTGAACGAAACGAGCCCGCAATGCGAGGCCGAACACGCAGGGCGCGCGCACGGACCCCGCCCAGGCCAGAGGGGGGAGGGAGGGCGCCTCCAGGGCTCAAAAGGAATGGGGAGGGCGAAGCCAACGAAGCCGAAACCGAGGCCAGGCCAGGGGGGGAGGGGAGGAAACCTCTTGGGCGCAAAAATGAGAGGGGGGAGTCGAAGACCTCCGATGGCCTCGGGCTCGCCGGGCGGGCCCCCTTGTCAGAGGGAGCCCGTCTCCTCTTCCCCCCGCGGCGGCCGCCGTCGCCCCTCAGCCCTTTTGCCGAGGGGTAGGCACGCTCACCGCCGAGGGGGGCCTTCTGGATGATGCGGTGCTCCGCGTGCTAGGTTTTAGTCACTACCTTCATGATTGTGAAGCCGTTGCCGATTCTCAATGCCAGCGGCAATGCTGCTCGGTTCGATCAGTGTAGGGTTGTTGTTGTCCGTGTCGCCCGTGTCAAGATCGCCGTGGTTGTTCGTAGCCGTGTGTTCGTGGTAGTGCCACGGCCTGGCGATGTCGAAATTGTCGCAGTGTCGTCGTACTGTCTGCTGGATGCGTTGCTGCAGGTCGACGTGGCCGCCATGGTCGCTCCCACTGTGGATGACAACCCCGTTGTCGTGCAGCTTGGCGAAATCTCTGCTGATTATGCAGCGGTGCTCGGCAATGTCCTGCATGTTGGCTGGGATGCGCGTGCATACGCAGGTGGCGCTGGCTGTTGCGCATTCGTACAGCAAGAGGATGGTTGTCCTGATGATATCTAAGTGTGGTATCGTGCTCGTTGTCGTGCCGCAGGTCGCAGATGTCGGAATCCCCAAGATGGGTTCTTGTCGCGGAGGCTGCTTTGGTCGTGGTCATTGTGGTAGTCGATGATGCAGAATGCTGCTTCTCCGCGTTTGATGTGCCGCCGCGTCAGCTCGACCTTTCTTGAGAAGCCGTGCTGGAGTTGACCTTGGGAACTTCCATACTTGTGCCGGCCTCGTCTACCGCCTGCTGGATGCTGCTGGTAGCCCCGTTGATGCTGTCGATCGTGTTGGGCGCCGCGGTGATGATGCTTGGTCGGGGGTCCTGCGCTCTGGTGTCGAGCTGGTGGTTGGGTGTGTGCGTATGGTCTGCCGCTGGGTGCTCGTTGCTTGTCTCCTCCGCATCGGCGGGTATCGTAGCTGGTGCTATAGTGTTGACCCCAAGCTCTTCGTAGATGATGGGTCCGATCGAAGGTCCTTGTAGCTGCTGTACTGGTAGTTCGGCGTAGTCCTCGGGCAAACCGTTGTTCTTGTTGAGCCTCCGAATCCGCTCGATTTCGTTCTTGTTGGCGTTGATCTCGCTGTCGGTGGGGTTCGTGCAAGCATTGGCCCAGGATGCCCCGCACCTTCGGGGGGCCATCAAGTGCTTGATGAGTCTGTTAGCGGTGTCGACGTCTCGTAAGCATATCTGGCAGATGCTGCCGATGGCAACTTTGTTGATGTCAGCATCTGGCTTGTGGTGGCGGTAAACGCGCTTGGCGCGTGCTGCTCGGCTGGCGAGGATCGCTCCACATGTGTAGCACATGAATTTGCTGTCCTTGTGGTTGTCTGGGTGTGATAGCAGTGGATCTGGTAGGATCGATCCGTAGCATGTATCTGGTACCCGCGCTCTCCACTTGGTCTTTTGGTGCTCGTCGGCACGCCATGCTGAGTCCCGTTTGGATGCAAGTCTGGTCGTGCTCTGCATGCCGCGCGGGTCGCTGCGTGCTGCCCTGATCCAGCTTCAAACGTCCTTTCTGTTATTCGCTGTGTGGTCGTTCTCGGGGAATTGCGATTTGCGTTGTATGTCCAAGGTCATCTGCTGGGCCCACTTGCCGTCGTTTTGGATGTCGTCGTCGATAAGCGCTTGCAGTTCTCGGGGGCATCCGTCAACGAGCCGTCCAAGTTGCCGTAGCCGCTGTGTGCGTGGCCTCATCTGGGGCGCCGGTATTTCCGCAATGTCGGTGGTGTCAGCGTTCGTGATGGCTGTCATCTTGACGTCGTGGTGCGATATCCCGAGCGCTTGTCTTGCCGCCGTCGAGTACGCTGATTCCAGTTTGCTGTGGTCGCCAACCTTCGTCAATATCCACGCGCCGCTGTTGTAGAACATCTTGGAAAGAGGGAAGGCTTCGAGGTACTGGGTATTGGCGGTGTTGGCGGTACCTTTCCGTTGGAAGACAGATCTTCGCATCGGTCATGTAGCTTCTCTGGTAGACGCTGTCCTGCTAGTGACTTCCTGGGCCACGCCCCTCCTGTCGTTGAACATGGCCCCGAGCAGTTTGGTGTAACGGGTGTTGGTCAACTTCATCCCGTGGCTGTTGAAGCTGACGCTGCTGGCGATGCATTGTCGTGATCGTCTTTTGCCCTTCTTGGAGTTGGCGTAGGCCATGTAGCTGGGCTTCTTCGTGTTGATGGGCAATCCCCTTGAGAGGGTGGCTCTTGTCAGATGTGACCACATCGCGGTGATGATACTGTCGAGCTTCTCGCCGTCTTCGGTCGTTGCAGCTGCCTTGACGTCGTCGACGCATGACGTCGAGGTTATCGCCTTCGGCTCGTCGTCTTGCTGCATGATGTGTCCGCTGCTCGGGGTGTCGACGTAGACCTCGCCGAGGCAAGCTGCGTGGTGGTAGTCTTTAGTGACCTCTGACATGGGCACGTTGAAAGTGAAATCGGCGGTTGGAACTCCTGGTCTTGATCCCAGTCGTGGCCTTGCAAAGCTCGCCTCCAACTTGGTGTAGAACCAAGTGCCTCTGTGGGCTTCTGCCAGCATCGTCGCGATGTGCTCGTTGTCTACGCGTCGCTCGATGATGTTTCCGTTGCGCATGAGCTTTCTGGTGGCTGGATGCAATGCCGCAGGGATGTCTACGCTGTCCATGACGTCGTCGATCTCGTCCTGGCCCTGCGCGAGCTTGTAGATCAGGCCGTTGATTACCTTGTGGAAGGCCGCCTTGAGGTCAATCATGATCAGCGCCAAGTCGCGCCCCGCCCTGCCTGCCGCGCCGAATCGCAATCTCGAGGTCATGCGATTGAAGTCTGTGCTGTAGTGCTGCCTGCCGCCCGTCTGCCTGCTGAACGCGATGTTGGGGTCCATGCGCTGCCTGATGCACCTGTGGTGATGCTCGACGGCCGTGTCGGCAAGCGTTCTAGAACGTTGATTGTCGAGCTGCTCCTCGTTGCCCTTGCCTTTCCAGAAGTAGTTCATCCATGGCCCTTTGATGTGCGAGCCCTTTTCGGCGATCTAGCGCCGCTTCGGCGGTGGCGGAGTGCGTGCGCAGCCATCTCCTGCGGCGCCAGCCTAGCAAAGTCATATGTGATCGAGTCGGGCCCTCGTGCGCGTCGTGTCTGTGCAGGCGAGGGAATCTCTGTGAGCTCGTCAATACCGGCAAAGTTGTCGATGCGACTGCGCATGGTGTTTGTGGCCAGGTCCTTGGCGTTGTTGCAGGCGCTGATGACGTCGTCTCGATCTCCGAGTTGAGCCGCCTCGTTGAGTCCGAAGTGCGTTGTGGCCTCCTCGCCCTCCCTGGCGACGTCCCCCATCGGCTGTCCTGTGCTCGCGTACATCATCGGGTAAACCCTGGCCTTGCGTCTTCTTCTGCCGCCGAAGATGAGCAACTTCTTGGTGCATGTCCATTCGTTGTCGCGGTCCCTGGCTGTTCTGGAAGAAGCCGCGGCTTCTGCCTGCTTTTCGAGGAACTGGTCGTAATCACGATTGCCGATGAAGTTGGTGAGCTTCTTGGTGTCCTCGGGCCACTTCTTTGCTGTTTGCGTGAAATTGTCAACGATGCCTGCGTTGATGACCTCGTCTGCCGTCGTAAGCAACTGGGTTGCAATCGTGTGCGCGCTGGAGATGTGCCCCTTCGGGATGCCCCCGCTCGGGTTCTCGATGGTGGCCGCAAATTCCTTGTTGGTTCGCTTTGTCACTGCTGGGTGGAACTTCGAGCTGGCGTTGATATTCCTGGTCATCTTGTCAAGCCGTCGTCGGTCAAGTATCGCGCGCAGTGTCTCGTCGCTGATGTCCTCCCGGTAGCGCTTGACGTTGCCTTCGGAAACGCTGCTGGTGCCGCCTCTACGACCGTCATGGTGTAGTCGTAGATGTGCTCGTCGTAGTCCATGTTCCAGTGTGGTACGATTGTTGCCTCCAGGTGTTGTCGGGATGTTCGAACCGCTGCTTCGTCCTGCATGGCTACGCGGTCGATCTTGGGCACGATGCCTCTTGTTGTGCTGTGTGACGTCTTCCAACGGAGCGAAGCTTGTACTGGTGCGCGGTCTTCTGTGGGCGTCGTGGAGGTTGTCGTCTTCTCCTTGTCCTTTTCCATCGTCTCGGTGTCGAGTGCCGCGCGGGCGTCGGCGACCGTCGGGCTATGCCCGGAGCCCATGGGGATGTAGTCGATGCGATGCGGGTTTCCGTTCGCGTCCTTCCAAGCATGGTGGCTGCCGCCGTTGGAGACGATAGCATTCGTGATGCTGTAGCCGCCGGTCACCGCTGCCCCATGAAGTCGGGCTCCGTCGTCGTCTTCGTCTTGCCCAAGTCCCTCACCTCCCACCGTCGAAGAACAAATGCTGCCCAACCTGCCGTTAGCGTCCGTCATCATGATGTTCGGTTTGTGATTGGGCAACATCCCGTTGAATTCCCCGCCAGAACTTCTGTCTTTCCGTCTCGCTTCTCCTGCTGCGAGGTGAATTTGCCGCGCATATAGTCAACCCGACGGCATCTGTGATGACGTTGACGACCAGGATTCGTGGTAGTGAAACACGCACGTGGGTTTCTTCGGGCTGAAAGTACTTCGGTCCGCCTCTTGATGACGCAGAAGGGACAGCCGTGTTGATCCATATTTCGCAACCTGCGTTGCAGTTGTCGTGCTTGCTGCTGACAATGCAGTGCCCGCTGCTGGTCGTTGCCCTCTTTTTGCGTCGCGCCTCTTGGGCCCCAATGATGTGCATGTTCAGGTTCTGGAACTGCTTCCGCAGTATTGCCCCCCTCCAGTCGCGTACTTTCTTGGCTAGCTTGGTGAGCTTTCGCGCCCGTGGTGCATCTGCCTCTCGTTCGCTCTCCACTGTGAATGTCAAGACGTTGACCAGGGCTTCTGTTGGGGAGGTCTGTCTGATAACTGGTGTCATTAGATGTCGGCGCGCAACTCGTCGTGGTGGCATTCCGAATGCTAGCCGATCTCCTTCTCGTTGTGGGTATGCATGTCGGTTCTTGTGATCGTCTTCGAGCATCGCCTCCCGCTTGTAGTACTTGTTGTCGCGCACGATGTCCTTCTAGTTGAACGGCAGCTGATCCACCAATTCGCTCTTCTCCTCCAAGCATCTTGCTCGCTTGGATAGACCGTCCGCAAACTCGTTCCATGGCATCCCCTCGTGGCTGGGCACGCGCTGCATGACGGCTGGCGTTATCTGCTTAGCGGCATCGCACACGATGAGCAGGAACCTGTCGATAGCTGCGTCCGCCGAGGTAGTAGCCTTACGGTCGCATAGGTCTACGACCCCCTTTCAATCGTTGCACATGTAGGTAGGCTGCTGTTCGTCGTTGCCGGTGAGCCACATGAGTGCCTGAACGACCGCCATTATCTCGCCCGTCATATTCGTGATCTCGTTGTTCTTGGTATCCATGGCACGGCTATTCGCGACGATGCCGCTGAAAGGCACCTCTGAATCGGCACTGAAGATCAGCTTCTTGTTGAGGTACAGCGCACGTCCATGCGCAACTACTCGGGATCCTTGCGTTGAACGACGCGTCGGTGAACACGTGCTTGACGTCGTGACGTCCGCTGCCGTTGGGCGCGCTGGCGACGGCGCATCGCGCAGCTGGATGTAGGTTTTCCCCGTCTATCAGGTAGTTGAGGGAAGGTGGGGCGGTAGCCTGTATCCTCCTTCTGGCGCCGCGCGTGTCGCCAAGGTTGAAATTGCAAGTTCTGTCCTCAATGGCGCCCAGGTGGGTGTGCGCGTCCGTGTGCTGCCTGCCGCCGACTTGCTGTCGTGGTCGATCTTGTTGGTGCCTGAACGGTTGCATGGTAATCCTCTGTCTGGTTGATGTTCCGTGGGTGCTGTCATCTACTTGGTGTGCTAACTGGTGTACGGGTTGTGTCGTGGGTGTTTGGTCGCCGTGGGAGTCGGAATGGTTGCATTGCTGGTCGTGGTTGTGGTGGAAGTCGTGGTGTTGCTGGTTGTGGTCGTGGTTGTGGTGATCGTGTTGCTGCTGGTCGTGGTCGTGGTCGTGGCTGTCGGAATGGTAACATTGCGGTGGGTATTTGGTTTGCTGCTGGTCGTGGTGGATGGGCGTTGGGCGCACTTGTAAGGCCTCCATGCACCGATTTCAAGTTGGGTTCGTGGCTGTCCCACCTCGTCCCGCAATGGCTAGGGGTCACAGTGCCCTCGGTGGGGGGGCGAACCCCAGGCCTTGTGCTTGCTTGGTCGGCGTGCTTCTCGTTGGGTCGCTGTGTGGTTGGGTTGTTGCTGGTCGTGTTCTGTTGGTTATGGGCGCACATGTGAGCATCCGTGCACAGATTTCAAATGGGGTTCGTGGCTGCCCCACCTCGTCCCGCAATGGCTAGGGGTCACGGTGCCCTCGGTGGGGGCGAACTCCAGGCCTTGTGCTTGCTTCTGCTTTCGGTGGGGGATGTCTCGGCTGTCCTTTGCTCCGCCTCTTGGGCGTTCGGGTGAGCTCCAACTCCGCCGTGGGGATGGTGGGGGTGGCGAGGTAGGGCGGACCGCGGGGGCGCTGGTAGTGGCCGTCCTTCCCACCCCCCTGCCCCTCACCATCCCCCCTGGCAAGCGCGGGCAATACTCGTGCTGCCCCCCCGCCCTTCGAGCCCGTCTCGAAATTTGACCCTTGCCTCGCCAAGACAGCCTCAACGTACGCGCATGTTGATTGGACGTGGGTGTCTTGTGTGTCGTCGTTACAATCGTCCGTGTCGGTCGTCGCGTTTGCTAGACCAGCGAATCGGTTGTGCAATGATATTTGTGGTGGTCGTTGTGGCTGTGTCTGACGTAGTCGTTGGCTATGTCGAGCTGGTCGTTGTTCGTGTTGCGTTTGTCGTATGCTTGCTTCGTCGAGTCGGACTTCGATATTCGTGTCGTAGCTGCCCCTCTCGTCCTCACGCAGGTCGTTGAGAAACGTCTCCTCGATGTTATCGAACTCGCTCCAGTGAAGTGCGTGTAGTAGCCTTCCTTCTTGTTGGTGAATTCCAAAAATGCGGCGTCTCTTAGCCAAAGTGGCTGGTCGCCTTGGATGTGCTATGTGCAGGAGGTCGGCCGGGTCGTGGTGGGCTATGCACCGCTGGCCTCGATGGCTCCTCTGCCTCCTCTTCCGCCTTCCCCCCCTCCTTTTCCTCCTCCTCCTCATCCTCCTCCGTCTCCCTCCTCCTCATCCTCTTCTTCCTCCTCCTCCTCCTATTCCTCCTCTTCCTCCTCCTCTTCCTCGTCCTCCTCCTCCTCCTTCTCGTCCTCCGCCTTCTCCTCCTCCTACTTCTCCTCCTCCTCCGCCTGCTCCTTCTCGTCCTCCGCCTCCTCCTCCTCCTCCTCCTCCTCCTCCTCCTGCTCCTCCTCTTTCTTCTCCTCATCCTCCTCCTCCTCCTCCGCTACCTCCTTCTCCTCCTCATCCACCTCCTCCTCTGCCTCCTCCTCCTCCTCCTCTCCTCCTCCTCCTCCCTCCCTCCCCTCCTCCTCCTCCTCCCTCCTCCTCGACTTCCTCCTCTGCCTCCTCTCCTCCTCGACCTCCTCCTCTGCCTCCTCCTCCTCCTCCTCCTCTCGCCTCCTCCTCCTCCTCCTCCTCCTCCTCCTCCTCCTCCTCCTCCTCCTCCTCCTCCTCCTCCTCCTCTACCGCCCCCCGTTGCCACGGCGAGGGTGCCGCTCGAAAAGTTGGCCAGGATGTTGGCCCCGAGAGTGGACAGTGGTGGGGGGCTGGTGTTGGGTGGATTAGGCGCCGCTAAGAAGAGAAAAAAGGAATGACGACAGCAAGCGGGTCTTGTGCAAGATGGAGCAGCGACCTTACACCGCGGCGTATGCGGGCCGTCAGCGCGGCACGCCACAGTGGAACGAGGGCGCTAACGCGTGACCTTACGCGGGCAGCTTACGCGCCAATGTCCGCACGATCGACCTAGTTGTTCTACGTTGCTCAGGTGACAGCGGGGGGGCAACTAGGAAGGCAAGGAACTTCTCAGAAAACCTCCCGCATTCCTGGACTCCTTCTCAGAATCCCGATGAGGATGGACGAAATGGGAAGGACTGGCTCAGGGCGGGGCAACATTGAGTTGGAATCGGCGACGCATCGCTGATATAGATTAGCGCGATCGGCCCTCGACCACCGAACCGCACGCTCCTCGGGCAGGGTGGGGCACCAAGGCTTTCATTGGCGACGAATGGGCGAGTGGGAGCCGACAGGCCCCGCCTCCTCCTCCTCCTCCTCCTCCTCCTCCTCCTCCTCCTCCTGTCGGCACCTGTGAAAGATTGCGTCTCAGAGGCCCCCGATGCCTTCCTAGACAGGGAGGAACACAACAACGCACGCGCACAAACCTGTCGAATGGCCGCGCGGACGTCTTGGATGGGCGCTGACCCCCTGGCGGCGCCTCCTGCGCCGCCCCTGGCGTGATGGGCACGCCAGAGAGGAACCGCCAGCTTATGTAGCTTCTCTTCCGCTCAGACAGCCCCCTGCCGTCTTCGAAGCCCGCCCCCCTCGCCCCACCACCCTATCCTGATATCCGATGTGGGAAATCGCTCACGAGGATGAGATTGGCAGGCACGCACACAATTCATACTCCCAGTGGCGAAGAGAAATATGAATCGGAACAAGGAAGCAGCCCAAACAAACAAGGCTCACGAATCACATGTGACAACTTCGGTTGGACACATCGGCGTCTCACGCCGCCGAAGGAGGGCCAACGGGAGAGACCCAGACCCTATCCTTCTGCGGACCCCATATTTCTGCGGCATCCTGCGAGCCGGACAGCTACGTGAGGGCCCGCGGGACCCGACACCCCCTGCCTGCTCCGTAGGCCGCCCCCCTCGCCCCACCACCCCTCCCTGAGCTCCGAAGCTGCGACAGACATGAAGCATCGCGAGGATGCACGGTTTCCTTGGGGGCCGTAGGCGACCCGAGGAGGAGGAGGAGGAGGAGGAGGAGCAGGAGGAGGAGGAGGAGGAGGAGGAGGAGGAGCAGGAGGAGGAGGAGAGGAGGAGGAGGGGGAGGGCCGCCGACCGCCATCGGCAGGATGGACAGCTCGGCCAGCGACAGCTCGACGGTGCTGCGCTCCCGGGGCCTGTTATTGGGCCTGCTTTCCACCACCACCACCAGAAGTTGGAGGGGGAGGGGGTCCTCCACCTCCTCCTCAACCTCCTCCTCCTCCTCTTCCTCCTCCTCCTCCTCCTCCTCCTCCGCCTCTTCCTCCTCCTCCTCTTCGTCCTCCTCCTCCTCCTCCTCGTCCTCCTCCTTCCCCCCTCCAACTTATGGTGGTGGTAGTGGAAAACATGCCCATCACCTCAGGCACGAGGCCGCCAGCGAGCGTGCCTCCAAGTCGGGCTTCGCGCCTGCCTCGCCAGCAGGTCGGGCTGGCTTGGACGGGCAGACTCTCCCTGCCAGGATCGCTCCAGAGAACACCCGCCGGATCTCGCCACGGAGTCTTGGCTGGGAGCTGGAGCACCCACTGGCCTCTGGGTGGCTGGCAGTCTTAGCTGGTGGATCTCGCGGCACTGGCGGTAAAGCTCGCGGCACTGAATCCTTGCCCATGCTACGCTTTCGACCGCCCTGGCCAGTACGGGGAGGAGGCGGCACAGGCGGCGGACTGTGCATGGAGCTGCTGCTGCTGCTGCCTTCAATCGGATATCTTCCAGCGATCGACGAGGCACCATGCCGCGCTTTGGCTCTGGATCCTGGCTTCAGGAGGGAGAACCGCTGTTCAGCATCGAAGCCCTCGGTCCTGACAGCCGCGAGGAAGGTTGCAGCTGGCCTTTGCGCCTTGGCGCGGGCAAGCCTCGCCTGCTCTAGCGCCTCGTCCTGCTCCTCCAGCAACTCCAGCTCCTCCAGATCTCGGAGGTACCTGTCCGAATCCCACGCCTCCAGCGCCGACGACCCCGGCGGGGAGGCCTGCTGATTGCACATACCATCTGGCTGGCCCGCCGTCGGCGACAGCACCGCCGACACTGGTGGGGAAGCCGGCGGGGTAGTGTATTGGGCCTGCATGAGCTGAATGGACTGGGACTCCTTGCTCGCGGCGGACAGGGACTTGCGGAACCTGTCGCCCAAACAGGAGAGGAGCTGCTTCCTGTTCTGGCACATGGGCATCTGCTTCTTCACCTGCTCCTGCAGCGACTTCAGCTCCTGCAGCAGCGGCTCTTGCCTGCGCCCCTCCCTGTGGAACCTGCGGAGGCTACTCTTCTGGAGCTCCTCTGGAGTAAGCACCAAAAGGCATACAGCAGGGGTCCGACCACAAGAAACATTCCACAAGAAACCCAGCCCTGAGACCTCAGGACGTCCATTTATTTTTGGTGTGGGAACGTCACGCTTTCCATCGCAAAGCCATCGAAACCCAAGAAACCCAGGGCACCCTGGAGGCAACCAGGGTATTTCTTGGCATGGGTCTCCACTGCAACCCTAAACCTTCAAGGCTCCGCGCGGATTTCTTGGGTGGGCGCTGGGCCCCCCAGCAGCGCCTCCAGCGCCGCCCCTGGCGCGCTCAGCGCGCCAGGGAGGGGGACCCAGCG
Organism: Prorocentrum cordatum; assembly: GCA_963575745.1. NCBI lineage: Eukaryota > Dinophyceae > Prorocentrales > Prorocentraceae > Prorocentrum > Prorocentrum cordatum. The sequence goes on from CAUYUJ010014148.1 coordinate 212,768, forward strand.
CCGACCCAAGAAGCCTGCGCGGACCCCCGAATGCCTATGTAAATGCCGTTGTTTCTTTGTAGATCCTCGTCGGAGGGCCCAAGACTCTTGTGACTGCCGATGCTGCGCAGCGATCGTGACGGCAGCACGGTCGACCTCGAGCTCCTCTCGCCGGATGCTCCCGCTCGCACAGGGGTCGCGGTGCTCGACGAGGAGGGGACCGCATTTGGCATCATCACATCCCGTCCTTAGACGAAGAAGAAACGCCATGAACATAAACGTTCTGAAGTCCGCGCGAATTTTCGGATCGGCGCTGGATACCCCCCCCTCCTGCGCGCGGAGCGCGCCAGTTGCGGCGCCTGAGGCGCCGCCAGGAGGGGTCCAGCGCCGACCCAAGAAATCCGCACGGACCTCCAAATGCTTATGTGCATGCACATGTTTGTTCTTCGAGTCCTGAGTCGGCGTAGAAGTTGACCACATTCGAATGGGTCTCTGGTCTTTGCGCAAGGGACCTCTGGTACGTGAGTAGTTCCAGCGACCGCGTGCTGGAGCAAAAGCTCGACAGCGACTTCTCCTCCTGCTGATTGGCGGGGGGCTGCCGCTTAGGGCGCTGCCGGAAACAGCGGAGCCGCCACACCGCCTTTAGAAGCCTCCCAGATGCAATCGGAGTAGATGGGGTCGGGGGATCGCGCCGCATCGTCGATGCATCACCGATACTTCGGCGATACGTCGGCGAAGTCGGCGGTGCATCGGCAACGTCGACGTGGAGAAAATCTGGCTGCGCATCGAGCCGCATCGCCGATGCCTCGGCGATGCGGTGCGATCCACTGACCACATTTACTCTGACCCCAACTGGGAGGCCTATTGCACGGTTTCCCCCGGGGCCGTAGGCGACCCGAGGAGGAAGAAGAGGAGGAGGAGGAGGAGGAGGAGGGAGGAGGGAGGAGAAGGAGGAGGAGAAGGAGGAGGAGGAGGAGGACGGGTCGCCTAAGCCCTACGGAGAAACCCTCCAAGGCCTAGGGCCTTCTTCTGCTCCACGCTGCTCACCGTGTTGGCGAACTTGTGGAGAGCCTCGGCGGGGTCGTGCTCGCCGGTGGCTCGCTCCAGCAGCTGGCTCAGCATGCGGCCTCCTTGGCCTCCTGCGGCAACGACGGCGCCATCGCCGGCAACAGGCGCCGGCGCGAACTTTGCGCGCCCACTGCCCAGGAAGGCTTGAGCCACAGCCACAGCACAGATGTGCTTCGCTGCTTCCCCCGGCAGAGGCCCGCTCAAAGTCTGCGCCCGTACAGCGAGCGGCGGGCACGCCCAGGAATGGCCCGGAGGGCCAGGGAGGGAGAGGAAGAGGAGGAGGGGGAGGAGGAGGTGGCACGTGGCGTCAAGTTCTTCCCCCATGCCTGGCGCGGGGCTCGCAAGGTAGTCCGGGGGCTGCTCTGCGGTTGCCACGCGGTCGTCCCGTGCGGCTGTCCCGCGCGGCTGTTCCGCGCGGTTGTCCCGTGCCGTTGTCCTGGCAAGGTGTGCCCCGTGCGGTTGTCCCGTGGTTGTCCCGTGCGGCTGTCCCCGCGGCTGTCGTGGTAAGTCTTGCGGCAGTATCGCGGTCTGGAGCTTCTGCTTAGCGTGTCGCGGCGACGGCCCTGGCGACACGCTGTGCCGCGCGAGCTGATGGCGAGTCGCTCCGCTCCGCGGGGCGGAAGCGGGTAAAGCTCGGGACGTTGATGCTTGGGGACTGGCGCGTGGATAGCGTGTCCTGCCGAAGTGTGGTGAGCCAAAACCGCCGCCGCGACACGCTAGGCAAACGATCCCCACCGTGAATTTAGATACACATACAGAGAGAGAGAGAGAGGAAGAGAAACAGAGAGAGAGAGAGAAAGAGAAAACAAAAACAACAAACAATGGCAGGCAGATGTGCAAGTGGACTGTCATGTAGCAATCCATGTAGTAACAAGCTCGATGACATGATGGTGGGATGCCCCCGACTTGTTCCCCACAGGCGCCTGGCTTGTCTCGTCCGTAGCCATTTTGGCTCAAGTCCGTAGTGTTTAGGCCCAGGACTTGACATTTCGGCGTGGGGGAGTCTGCGGCCCCGTCCGCTCCTGCGTCTCCCCAGTGGCCTGCCCTGGCCTGGAGGCGCTTCCTCTTTCTGTGAACAGCTCGCGGGGTTCCCACCAGGCTTACTGCACGATTCCTTTCTCACTCTCACAAGCGGAGTGCCCATGGTGCCATCTCTTGCGTCTCAGGGCGGAGCGCCGCCGTCTGGGCACAAGCAGAGAAGGCAGGCGTGGGCGAGTCCATGGTTTTGCAAGCATTGCTGGTCGCATCAGACTGGGGATCGGTGGTGGAACAGGGCTGACCTCGACCGCTGTTCCCTCCAGCCTGTTGCCCCCTCGGTCTCTTCCTCAAAGGCTGCCGCGAGGCCAGATCCCAAGCTCACGGCAGAGCTCAAGCGGCTACGAAACGAGGTGGCGGAGCTACAGGAGAAGGACATGTCTCCCAAGCGTGAGGGCGACGCCATGGACGTCGACGCGGGCAAGGGCGATTCGGATGCCGATCTACGGAAGCAGCTTGGGGCCGTCACCGAGAAGCTACATAAGGTTGCTGACTTGGAAAGTCATGAGTTCGATGAGTTGTGGGAGAAGTTGCGAGCACGTCAGGCCACGCTCAGAAGTCAGATGACTCGTGCCAAATCTCTGGACACGCGGCTCAAAGATATGTCGCTTCAGCATTCTACATTCGTTAATTATCCCGGCAAAGCAACCTAACAGCGATGTGTAGGAGCATATCTGGAAGCATTCCCCTTAAGATTCAGATGAGAATCCTGTTGTAGAATTCTGCTGTTCTCGCAGTCGTAGTCGCATTCGCGATGACAGTCGCAGTGGCAACGGCAGTCGCAGTCACAGCCTCAGCCTCAGCCTGCCTCAGCCTCAGCCTCAGCCTGCCTCAGCCTCAGCCTGCCTCAGCCTCAGCCTCAGCCTGCTTCAGCCTCAGCCTCAGTCTGCCTTCAGCCTCGGCCTCAGCCTCAGCCTGCCTCAGCCTCAGCCTGCCTCAGCCTCAGCCTCAGCCTCAGCCTGCCTCAGCATCAGCCTGCCTCAGACTCAGCCTCAGCCTGCCTCAGCCTCAGCCTCAGCCTGCTTCAGCCTCAGCCTCAGTCTGCCTTCAGCCTCGCCTCAGCCTCAGCCTGCCTCAGCCTCAGCCTGCCTCAGCCTCAGCCTCAGCCTGCCTCAGCCTCAGCCTCAGCCTGCTTCAGCCTCAGCCTCAGTCTGCCTTCAGCCTCGGCCTCAGCCTCAGCCTGCCTCAGCCTCAGCCTGCATCAGCCTCAGCCTCAGCCTCAGCCTGCCTCAGCATCAGCCTCAGCCTCAGCCTCAGCCTCAGCCTGCCTCAGCCTCAGCCTCAGCCTGCTTCAGCCTCAGCCTCAGTCTGCCTCAGCCTCGGCCTCAGCCTCAGCCTGCCTCAGCCTCAGCCTGCCTCAGCCTCAGCCTCAGCCTCAGCCTCTGCCTCCTCAGCCTCAGCCTGCCTCAGCCTCCTCAGCCTCAGCCTCAGTCTGCCTTCAGCCTCGGCCTCAGCCTCAGCCTCAGCCTCAGCCTCAGCCTCAGCCTCAGCCTGCCTCAGCATCAGCCTGCCTCAGCCCTCAGCCTGCCTCAGCCTCAGCCTCAGCCTGCTTCAGCCTCAGCCTCAGTCTGCCTTCAGCCTCGGCCTCCTTGCCTCAGCCTCAGCCTGCCTCAGCCTCAGCATCAGCCTGCCTCAGCATTCAAAATGTGGCCCGGGAATGGAGTTCTGGGAACTCGAAGAACACGAAGTGGCCTACAGTTGGCTCCGGGCATTCAAAATCATGCCCAGGAATGGAGTTCTGGGAACTCGAAGACCACGAAGTGGCCTACAGTTGGCTCCGGGCATTCAAAATGTGGCCCGGGAATGGAGTTCTGGGAACTCGAAGAACACGAAATGGCCTACAGTGGGCTCCGGGCATTCAAAATCATGCCTAGGAATGGAGTTCTGGGAACTCGAAGACCACGAAGTGGCCTACAGTTGGCTCCGGGCATTCAGAATGTGGCCCGGGAATGGAGTTCTGGGACCTCGAAGACCGCGAAGTGTGTAACTGCTGGCTTAAAACAAATCCCGGGCACCCCCCCGGATCGCGCCGACCCCCCTGGGGCGTCATGATGCTCTCTTTTGACCCTGCTAGAAACCTACCAGTTTTCGCTGCTGTTAGGTAAAAAGCGAGATCGCCAGACCGAGGTGGTCGAGGAGCTCAAGCAGGTGGTGGCCGAGGCGCAGAAGGTGGTGGACGACGCTGCCAAGGCGCTTCAGGCCAGTCAACGAGATCTCCGAGTTGGAAGCCGAGGGGTGCCAGCCGGTGGCTGGTGCGCCAAGGGCTTAAGAAAAGCTAGCGATGGCGGTGCTGAGGGGCTCAAGCAGCTTATCGCCAGCGGCCTCACTGTCGAAAAGTGCGGGGAGGTGCTGCAGGGCTTCGGAGGCAGTCCAGGACTGGCGCAGAAGCTGTACGAGTGCCTGGCTGAGGCGAAGGCGCAGGAGGAGCTCCACAGTGCCCAGCAGCGCCACGCTGCCGAGGAGGCGCGGCAGCGGCAGCAGCAGCAGCAGCAGCAGCAGCAGCAGCAGCAGCAGGGGGCCGCCCAGGATGCCCAAGCTGTAGCTGCTGAGAGGGAGGAGTCGGCGAAGGGCGCCCAGCACTGGCAGCACTGGGAGCAGGTTATCCCGTCGCCTGAGGCCGACTCCCCCGAGGTGCTGCGCGAGTTCCTCTGCTAGTGGAGCAGCAGGTCCAAGAGGATGAGCATGAATTGCGAGAAGCAGCCAAGCGGGCTGGAGCCCTCTTGGTGTCGTCCGCGAAGCGTTGCCAGGCGGCCTGAGCTCGTGTTCGCTATGCTTGGTATGATTGGTTGGTTGCTCTATCCGTAAGCCATCATGGCGCGCATGGCTACAGCTAACATTACTTCGTTCGACCCTCTTGCTGAGATTTTCGAGGCTGACGCTCCTGTGCTGGGAGATGAGCTGCCTATCATGCGTGTGCAGGAGCATCATGCCACCTCGGCTAAGTTGGGATCGTTTCAGGGCCGCATGAGTGCGGTAGGCTATCGTGGAGTGCGGGCCCCTGCCAATGAGACTGGCAACGGGCAAGGCACAAGTGGAGGTGTGGCTGTGATTGCGCCCAAGCGTGTGCAGGTCACAACGGGCCCTCTGCTTGCCGACACAAAAGGTGTGCTGTTGGGAGAGAGGATTGTATCGGCGCTGGTTCACGCATGGTTCAAGGGCGGATTCGTGGCGGTGTCGGCGCACCTGCACGTTAGTGAAGACATGGGGCAGAAAAAACATGGCACTGCTGACGACGTTGGCCCAATATTTGCTTCGAGTGCGTGCTCTCGGGTACGAATGGATAGTTGCAACAGAGTTTAACATGGACCGTGCTCTGATGCAGCCGTGGGCTACTTCTATCGGAGGTGTGCTGGTGGCGCCCTCAGCGCCCACATGTGTGCAGAGTACTCCAGGTACGACGATTGACTATTTCATCATGTCTGAAGGGGTTTGCGATTCGATCGGGCAGGGTTGAGGTCGTGGACACAGCTACGATATGGCCGCATAGGCTGGGCGGTACCCCAGAGACTGGACCAAGCTTCACGATGACATCCAGCATGTCACTACAATAGATCAGATGGCACGGTTCTGGGATGTGACGATCCAGGGCATTGAGGCAGAGCTGCTTAACCGACACGACGCTGTCGGACCTCTCCGGCGTGGCTACGATGGCTAGCCAGAGAGCACAATGCTCGCTGGAAGAAGCCCAGAGCAGTACCCCACCATCGACAGTATCGGCCCTCTTGTGAGTATGCTGCGCGGAGTGCTGCGGCCAGATGGACCAGACATCTGCGAAGTGTGCAGATCGTTTTGGAGTCTTACATTCCCAACTTGGACTCGGACATCGACGAGCAGCCGAGGCGAATGCAGCGCGTCGCCAAGGTCCCGATCGACACCGAGGCCTTCCTCGGCAAGATCATGAAGATCGACTGGGCGTTCGCGCACCGCGATGAACTCACGGTCAAATTTTTCAGGTCTGGAATGGATGTGATGGGTGATCCGTCTACGCCCGATTTGATTGGGCGAATTCTCTCCCTGGCTCGGGAACACGAGGCCGTCTTTTTGGCCAGTAAAGAGGAGGCTTGGACATCCTGGACGGGGCCAAAGCTGCCCGTAGGTTGACCACAGTTCGATGGGTTCCAAGAAGTGCCCACGGGGGAGCATCGGACCCTCGGATCCATTCGTTCGAGCTGGCCGACGATGCGCGCAGGGAGTAGGTCCACATGTGGACCATTCACTCTTGCGACGATTTGTCGTTGCCGAGCGATTCGGAGGGTTGGGCGAGCTTGCCGCCGATCGGGGTTGACGATTTGAGGAGGGCGTTCTCGAGATTTCCCCAGACGACGGCGGTCGGCTGCTGTAAGATCCATCCCCGTTCGCTCCAATACCGTTCTGATGCTACGCTAGCTGTGCTTGCGTCGTTGCTCATGCAATGCGAGAAGGCACTCTTTTGGCCAAGCAAGCGTCTTGTCAGCAGGCTGGTGAGATTGCCAAAACCAGATGGCGGCCACCGTTTAATAACTATTATAGACACTATCCTGCGCGTGTGGGGCCGCGTTCGCCGTACTGTCACTGATGATTGGGAGGCGGGTGGCCGTACTCGGGAGTTCTGGGGGGCTGGGAAGGGAAGGAGCGCTTCAGACTCAGGTTTCGATTTGAACATGTCGGCCGAAGTTGCTAGAGCTAGAGGCTGGTATTCGGTCACTCTTCTGCTCGATATGATAAAATACGATGATCTGATCAAGCCCCCCTGTCCTGTTCCAGATTTCTAGGCAGGTTGGTTTCCCGCTTCGTCTTGGGTGGATGGCTGTCCAGACCTATGTCGCCCCTTGGAGGATCGACGCGTTCGGTTCCCTGTCCGAGCCAGTTGTTTCCTTCCAGGGGGTCTTGGCTGGCTGCTCTGCGGTCGCATCGGTTATGATGGCTGTTCTGTTGCAGCCAATCAGGTTTGTGATTGAACGGTTTCCTGTCCAAGCGAGAACTTTAATGGATGATGTGTCGCTGCACTGGTCGGGCCCCGACCCAGAGAGGGGCAAAGTGGTCCTGGCGGCGGCTCGAGAGTCATGCCGTCTTGTGCTCCCGGCAGGCCTTCTGCTGCAACCTAATAAGTCGGGTTGTGTCGCCGCCAGCTTGGCCGCTTCCAAGCATTTGGCAATGTCGGCCAAGCTGTTGGGGATGCGAGGTTATGTTCACATGCGCAACCTAGGTCACGAGTTGTTCGGCAGGCGCCCTCTCCGCAAGGTGAAGCCAAAAGACGAGCGGCGCTGGTCAAGCGTAAGAATCGCGCCCAGGTGTAGAAGAAATCCGCGGGCATCAAGGTTGCAGGGCTGTGGCGTACCGGCCTCATGCCCAGTGGAGGCCATGGGGCCTCGGTGTCTTGAGTCACTAATGATACGCTCAGAACCTTGAGGGCCTTAGCTGGGAGCCTTATGGGTGCAGGGGCTGGGGGTGCGTCTCACGTGACCACTTTCTTGTATACCCACAAGGATCCCAACTATGACCCCATTGTCGATGCCACTATCCCCCTTGTGCTCAGATATTGTTGCCGGGTCTGGGATCGGAAAGCGTCCGATTCAGACTTGAGACTGGCGTGTTCGACCGCGCGTGCCCGTTCGCGGGATCGCCCCCATTGAAATCGAGTGCAAGGGCCGATAGGGGCGGTCATCTTATCTTTGCGTCGTGTAGGTTGGGATTTGATATCCCACCATCAGCTGCGGACTGACCAGGGCGAAGTATCTTCTCGTTTCACCATCTGCCACTGGGATGTCAAGCAGCGGTTGCGCGAGGGCATCAGTCGAGCTCAGGTTCGCCAAATCTTGGATGCGATTCCTAAGGCCTGGGGCGACGAACCTGTCTGGAGGCGCGCGCTCCGATTAGGGATTTTGTCTGTTAAGGACCCCTCCAGGCAAGCGGCCTTAAGGGGCCTTATCAGCGGGACGCTCCGGCCGCAAGCCAAAAAGCATCAGCATGGCCTTGTGGCCAGTCCCAAGTGTGAATTTGGATGCGATGCGACAGGCACTTTCGGTCACCAATGGTATGAGTGCAGAAAAGTTTGGCAGCCAAGTGATGACCCAGCCGAGGCATCCCTTTTTTCTGATGACGTGCTGGAGCACGTTAAATGGCTGAGGGACAAAGCGAAAGGTATCCTCCCCGACTTCGACACGCTGGAGTTGGCGTACGGCGTTCCTCTCCTCCCCCTCTGCATCGACCCTGTCCCGGCCAGATGCCCCCCTCAGTACTGGGGAGCCACGAACTTGCCGTGGGGATTGCAACTTTTTACTGACGGATCTGGTCTTTACAACGGTCGGCCCGAAGCATGTCGCTGCGGGTGGGCCGTCGTCGAGCGGAGTCCTGGGGGCTGGCCCGTGCGGGCTTGTTTCGGACCCCTCCCTGGGGCCATCCAAACGGTGCCTCGGGCCGAAAAATATGCGCTGTTGCAGGCGATCCGTCTTGGCCCGAGTACAGTCGAGATAGTCAGCGACCACCTCTCTGCGGTGCATGAGGCATCTAGCTGGTTGGCTGACCTGGCCACAAGCAGCCACAAGCATACGCGAATTTGGCGTGATGCTTTTCAGGTATGCCCAGCGGGAACTCCGCCCAGCGAGAGGCCCCGTGTCCGCTGGACCCCGGCTCACGGAGACCTCGACTCCCTCTTGTTCGGTGAGTCTTCGTTGAGCCAGGATCGCACTGTGCACTTCGATTATCTGGGCAACATGTGGGCTGATTTTCTCGCGAAGCTAGGGCGAGGCAGCATGCAGTTGCCAGCCAGCACGGACACCAAATAGTGAACTCTTGCACTCTGGTTGTGCAGGCTATAGAGTGCACACTATGTCGTGAAAGCTATGCGCGCTGCAAGCCACGTGGTGCAATAGTTGTGGTGCAAGCTATGTGGTGAAAGCAGTGTGGCGCGCGCTGCGTGTGGTGCAAGCTCTGCGGTGCAAGCAGTGTGGCGCGAGCTGTGCGTGGTGCAGGTTACGTGGTGAAGGCATGCAGTGAAAGCTGAGCGGTGTAAGTCACGAGCTGTGAGGCGCAAGCAGCGTGGTGCAATCTACGAGATGTAAGCAATGCAGTGTAAGCAGCGCGAGGCGCCCACGAGGCGCCCACGACCGCCCAGCAGGCGAAACCTCGGCAGACCCGTCAAGTTAATCACTGGCCGACGCCAACAAAAAACCCGACGTGCAGGGACCGCCTGCGGAATAAGCTGCAGTCATCGTGCTACCCCAGGGAACGCATAATGAGGAACGAAGGGGCGCCTCTGGCCACGGCGGGCCTGGGCCACGAACACGTTCACCAACATAAATCCAGGGAGCGGCCCAAAAACCCGAGCCCCTCCTGAGCCCAGACCGTCAGCTATTGGCGATCCGCGCGGACTTCTTGTGTCAGCGCTGGACGTCCAGCGCAGCCAGGGGGAGGGCGGGGGGCGCCGACCAGAGCGCTCCGTGCGGACCACCGAAACCTGTTGCTCTGGTGCCTCTCTCCTATGAGCGCAGAAAGGCACCTCCAGGGGTGGCAGCCCTCTGGGAAGGCAGGGGAGGGCCTCAGAGGCCATCCAGCCTTCTGAAGAAGCCTCCCAAGAAGCCAACCGAGCCCTTCTGAGAACACCCCCACACACGGGCCTGTGGGAATCAAAACTCTCCGACATCGTGAATTGTTCGCGACGTGGTCTGGACCTGTCCCCCAGAACCGGCTTTTCCTGGGTTGTTTAATGACAGAGCCGGAGCCGGGCGAGGGCCTCCGGAGGCCGGAAACTGCCCCACACCCGCCATCGTGATACTTGCCCAAGGAGAGGAAGTGGGGGATTCTTCGATGGGAGGGGGAGGACTCGAGGTGGATCCGAACAGCCGCCCTTCCCACCCCCGCTCGCCCGTAAACCCCCCTCTACGCGCAACCGGCGCCTCCCCCCCCTCGCGCTGCCCCTGCCGGCCCCTCCCCCCGTGCCGGCCTGGCACAGGTTCTGCATGATCCGCTCGCTGTCTTTCCTTCTGCCGATCCCGCCGCGGGAGAGTGGATCGTTGTCTACGAGAGAGGCCAGGGGGCTCTCAACCCCTGGGAATTCGGTCAGGGGGGAGGATGAAGCCAAATCCGCTCAAATCGGCCCCCGGACACTGGGGGCCCCTTTGGTGTAGCTTTTTACACCCGATCCGTTTTTGCCCTTGGACCCCAAAACGGCCCCCAAAACCTCCTCGAACCCATAACCTACTTCCTGCTGGCCAGAACCACTGCTGTGCCGCCTCGGACCCAGCCATCCCCCTTACCACTGCGAGCGACCAGAGGACGCGATTTCTCCAATCTGGGGACAAGGGCGTGCTTCAGGCTGGTTCCCCGAACCCCCGATGTCGTGATTCTCTTACAACGTGACCCCCGGAAGTCTGGACCCCTTCCTGGGGACCGGCGAAGGCCCCCGGAGGCCGAAAATAGCAATCCTCCCGTCGCGATTTTCTCACGGCGCTAACCCTGGGATCCGACGACACGGGAAAATTGCAACATCACGACAAACCATGACAAAAGACCACCCAATCTTCCTGGCGCATTTTTCAAGCCGGACGGTTGCCAAGCACAGCCCCCCCAAGGAGCCGCGACGATTTCAAAATGGGAAAATGTCCTACATGTTGCTTTCCTCAAGATGGACCGCGGGGAATCATCGTGGAACGCCCGCGCGCCATCGAATCGCCGCGCGCCGCCTGCCCCCGCCATTGAATCGCGCCGGGCGAGCCGCAGAGGCGCGATCAACGCGGCCCCCGAGCCAGGCCGCCGCGTGACCGCCATGGAGCTCATCGCCGAGATGATGCTTCATTCCGCAATCGTCGGGCATAGCGTCCGCGCGAATTTGGGCGCGAGCCGCAGTCGAAGCGCAGGCGGAATCGACGCGCGCTCGCAGCCGTCGAAAGGCCAGGCGCTGCCCCGGCCGCGCAGCCGATAGCTTGCGCGGGAGAATCAAGTCCCAAGCTGATGTATGATGGAGTGCGCCGGCGAGGGGCCAACGGACCACGAGAAAGGGCCACTTTGGAGACCCCGCGTGAAGAAGAAACGCTCGAGCGCGAGCGCCACGTGGGGCATCGGCGGGACGCCGGAAGCGGTTGGGTCTCATGCCCGTGCAAGTTGAGCAAACTCCGCTTCTGGGGAGTGGCGGTCGCTGGCGCAGGCTCTGCCGTGACCGCGGCGAGGCCCCTGCGCTCTCCCCCGGGGGCCAGGAAACGCGGCCGCGCTGGTGGTGGAGAAGAGGGGCCCGGCGGCAAACGTCGGCTTCGAAGCCTCAACGGCCGGCCGCGGGCGCGGCGGCGCAATCGCGAACTCGCCGCGCGAGGCAGCGCTGCCCGCCGCGAGGGCATCCCCTCCAACCGAGCAGGGGTCTCCGGGGGAGCCCCTGGCCCCCTCCCCGACCCCACCGCCGCCTTTCCGCGGCGCTCAGCCCCCCCCCGTTTGACCACGATTTGGGACACTTTTTTTGGCCACGATTTTGCACACTTTTTGGGCCTCTCCCATCCGCGGAGGCGCACTTTTTTGACCACGATTTTTCCCACAATTCAATCAATATGAAAAAATCGTGTTCGAAATCGTGGGTGGTTTCGTGGGGCCTTGCAAGGGGGCGCGGAATCGTGGCTGAAAATCGCGGGCAAAATCATGTCCGAAATCGTGGGCAAAATCATCTCCGAAATCGTGGGCGAAATCGTGTTGCCGAAATCGTGGGCGAAATCGCGGGCGCAGAATCGCGGGCCTGCCCGATGCGCTGGTGCGCCAAGCAGGCGCGCCCGCGCAGCGTCAGCGAAAAGAAAAAGAAAGAGGAGGAAGCGGCAGCAGCGGCAGGAAGGCCAGCAGCAGCAGCGGGAAAAGAAAAGAATGGGAAGCAGCAGCAGGAGTTGTCGAAATTGGCCCGCCCGATCGTCGCGCGCCCCACAGCGCGCTGGACATGCCCTTCGGGGGAGACTCGCCAGCCCCACGGGCCAGAGGCGCGCGAAGATCTCCGGCGACTGCCTCGCAGCATTTCTACTTCGCGCTCGCGGGGCGGCCCAGAGGGGCCCCCGGGCGCAAAGTGCCCCGGCCAGGTCGGGCCAGAGATGGTTTTTCTCCTGGGCGCGGCTTTCAGGCGCCCCGAAGCGATGCAAGAGGGCCCCAAGAAGCGCCCGAGACGGTCCAAGAGGGCTCCGAGTCGTCGAACGATCGGCCCGCGACACTCACGATGGCTTCCAGACGGCCCGCGACGCGCGCAAGACCCCCGAGGAGGCCACCGCGAGCTGAAACGATACCCGGAAACGCGATTCTGAATTTTGAAAAAAAAGGGTAGCAGAGAGATAAAGCGGAAACAGACCGGGGGTGACACCGCTCGAATGACGCGTCGAAACGAGATTGCGCACACGCCGCACGCCGAATGCCAAATGTCGGAGCGGATCGGCGACGCAAGAACTTCTGAACAAAGAAAAACCGAAAAAACTTGGAAATCTAATAATTCTGGCTTCGGGGAAACACAAAATCGTTGCACCAATCCGCTTGGGGGGCGCAGCTTCATGACGGACGGGTCTGTGAGGGTCCTGGGGCCAGGGGCAGTCGAGGGTAGGGCTGGACGCAGGACAGGACCAGGGTCCTGCGAAGGAAATCGATGGCACCTGTGGACAGCACCAGGGCCGAGGGCAGTCGGAGATCGGCGAGGGCATTCAGCGGGACACGCAGAGCAGCACCAAGGTCGGTGACAGTCGGTGACCGTCGATCCCTCGGTGGATGCGAAGCACAATGCCGCCGTAGGAAACCAGCGCGAACGAAAGGCGGTTATTCAGACGCCAAGTGAGAACCCTCTTTGAGTGCAACCGCAGCTTAGGAATCCTCATGAACCATGTTCGAGATGCTACTCCATGTCCAGCGCAACAGGAAACAGTTCGATCGAACTGACAATATGGAGCACGGGACGTGGCATTAGACGCTAGAACACAGGAGGCGCATCATGCTTCAACCCCATCCAACGTTGTCACGATGTCTCTTTCTGACACTGCCGCGTCACGCCCGCCCTTGTATACCAAACAAATAGAACACGCAACCATCGCATAGGTATATATGTCTGATCGTGCAATGTAATGTTTACATATGCGCACCTTTTTTAGTTCTGTATGTTTCCTTCCGGTATCTGTGTACACTCATAGATGTATCCTTACATGTGTCTGTGCAGGTACAACATATCCCGTCGCTCAGTGTGAGTGTCTCTCTCTCTCTCTCTCTCTCGCTGTCCCTCCCACTCCCTTTGATATATAAATGTGTGCATGTATAGACGCGCATGTACGTATACATAGTGGTGTCACTCGATGCAGATGCACAAGACAAGTTCGAGCTTGATTTACAATACGCGCGTGTGTAATGAAAAAACGTTCGCGTGAAGACATACACATACGAAAGCGCGCATGTGCATGTAGAGTTGGGCAAGTCTTGAATGTATACACACCTGGGTATAGAAACGCGGGCAAAAGTTCAGCCACGCGCGGAGTGGGGTGGGGGGAGGGGGGAGGGCTTCTTAGAAGCACCCTGCTTCTTTGAAGGCGCGGGCCAAATATATAGATGTAAGGCCGGCGCCTTCTAAAAAGTAGCCTCCTTCTGAGAAGCCCTCCCCCCTCCCCCCACCCCCTTGTGCGCGCCGCCGAGAAGTGATCGACGTCGGCACTGCTCGCAGAGGCGAAAGCGGGGAACGCGAAAAATTTGTCGGGCCTCTCCAGGGCTCCAGATCGGGCCGAGATCGGCGCTTGCCCCCAACAGGGCGGCCACAACATCCCCCAAAATATGGGAGAGCCATGAAGAGTTAGGCAGTCGGTTATGTTTTTAATGCACATATGTTTTACACACACGTATATAAGCACGTGAATGCATATCTTGGAATATTGCACATGAGTTGCTATAGAACAACACACATATATATATACATACATACATATGTATATATATATATGTGTAGATGGCATCCCCCGAGAAGATTATGCCCCAAGTCCCTCTGTGCATGTGCGGTTCAGCCGCCCTTGGACTCCGTAGTGATCTTGGCTCAAGGCGCTCCCTCCCCTGGCCAGGGAGGGGCGCCGTGGGTCTGGGCCTCTTTGTTCTCCCAGACCACGACTGCTGGCGGCACCTTCGGCGCCTGGGGCGCCAGTGGGGGATGCGGGCCTGGCGTGGGCCCGGGGCCCCGGAACGCGCGTGATCGTCATGGGCGAGCGCCCCGGGGCCGCCGCTGCTGCGCGCGCTCCTGGGCTCTGCTTCAACGCGGAGCTGACGCCGGACGCGCTGGCAGGGCTGGAGCTGATGCGGAGCGATCTGCTACAGGTCGGGGTCCTCGATGCATACTGGGCCTCACGGGGCTCAGAGGTCATCCGCGTGGAAGGGGTTCCGACTCTCGTGGGCGGTGGGCTCGTGATCGAGTTCGTGAGCCTGGGCGCGTCGGACCCGCACTTCGAGCGGTGCGCCCGCGCGCGAGGCGCCGAGGGCGCGCGTGCGGAACACACGCTTCTGCGCGTGTGCGCCAGGCCTGCGCGCTCACGCAGCTCCCAAGGCCCCGGCGGCTGGGCGGTCGAGCACATGAACCTCATCCGGCCGATCGACGAGGAGCTCGGAGGCCCGCGCGCTGCTGGAGCGCTGGGGCTGCGAGGAGCTGCCCGCGGTCGAGGCGGCGGCAGTTGCGCCCGACGCCGTCGCGGGCCCAGCTGGGGGCGAGGGCGAGCCTGGGGGCGCCCCCCGCAGGTTGGCCGAGAGGCTGGCGGCGGCGGCCCGGGGCCCCCTGCCGGCTGCTGGTCTCCTCGACGACGGCGAGAAGGGCGAGGAGGACTCCGGCGACGACGATGTCCTCCTGACGCCGAAGCGGGGTCGGGGGGCCCTCGCCCCATTGCCGCTGGGAGGCCCCGCGGGAGCCCGTCGCGCCTGCCCCTGCGGCGCGCGAGCGGCGCGACCCGCGCGCGGCGACCCCTCCTCGGTCGAGGAGCGCCGCGCGTGCCGAGATCGGCAACAGGCGGGACCTGCTGGGCGACGCCCTCAGCGATCCCGAGCGCGGCGCTCCAGACGAGAGCCGGGTGGCCAAGCCTGCAGGGCCGCGGAGGCCGCGAGCCCATGGGGGGCGCGTCGAGGAGCCTCTTGTGTCCAAGGGGGGTCAGGATGCGCAGGCCCTCTTGGCTGCCCGCGCGGCCGGTCGCGCTGCGGCGGCCAACCCTGCTCGCGACCGCAGCGCCCGCGGCTCGTTCGAGCGGCAGCTGTGCGACCGGCTGCTCGGGCGCCGGAACCGCGCTGCCGACCCCGAGTCAGACGGCGACCTCGCCATGAACCCAGAGGGCGAGTTCGAGGTCGACAGCAGGGAGGCCAAGGTCCGCCACGACCACTTCATCGAGCTGGCGGCACGGCAGCTGGGGCTTCTGCTGCGGAGCGGGCTGGAACAGCTACGGAAGCAGTTCGCTGGTCGAGGGCCGACGGGGGACCTGCCCGCCTGCTGCAAGGCGTTCCTCGACACCGTGTTTGTCCTGGAGCACTCGCCGACGACGGTCGGGCCCGCGGAGACCAGGCGGCTGCGGGCGCGGGCGCGAGTGCTGGACCTCGTGCTCGTGGGCCAGAAGGCACAGGCCCTCGACGTGGTCATGCAGGAGTTCAAGGCAAGGATCATGGCCATCATGGACGGAGGCTGGCACGCTGCGCAGTGGCTCGCGCTTGCGCTGATCGACGCGGGGCCCTGCGCGGCCTCGCGGCAGGAAGAGACGGCGGCCAGGCGCGTCGCACACGCCGAGCTGAGGCGCGAGGAGCTGCGGTCGAGGCCCCAGCAGAAGAGGGCCTCCTTCTATAGGGGCTCGGCCGAGAGAGGTCGCCCGAGGGGGCGCGCCCCCCTGTTGGCCAGAGCGGGGGCCGGCCCCACACCACGGTGGCAGGGTCTCCCGCGTCCCTCGAGATGCTGGCGAGGCCGCGGGGTGCGCGCGCACCGGGCGAGGCGCTGCACGTGTCAGCGGCGGCAGTCGGAGCCGGCAGGCCAGCCCCACGCCGCGGTCGCGGTCGGGGGCGCGGGGGGCGTCCGCGCCAAGGCGGGCGGGGGGCCGAGTCGCCGCTGTCCCCGCCGACGCACCCTCCGCCCCCAGCAGCGGATGCCGGGCCAGTGCGCCGCGCGATGCTGGCGCCGGACTCGCCAAAGCCCCGCACCCTCGACAGGCAAACGAGAGCAACAAGGACTTCGCCAACAGGATCGGCAAACTGAAGGCGGAGCCGAGAGTCGAGGGGGCACGCTAGGGCTGTCGAGTGGTGGCCCGACTCCTGACGTGGGAGTCAACCGTGGCGATAGGGCGGCGGCCTCGCCCACCCATCCTCAACGGGCACAGCCGCCGGGGACACCGAGGGCGGCCGCGCCCCAGCCTCCCGCAGGCAGGGCGCCCAGCAGCGAAGGCGCGTCGGTCGCAGGCAGCAGCAGCAGGACCCGGGTCGAGTACGCGATGGCGCTGGGTGACGCCTGTCGCCAGGACCCGGGAAAGTTCGGGACATACCTCCGCCCAGCTGGTGAGGCTCAGCCAGATCCGCGGGCAGCACGTCGCAGAGACCTCCCCCCGCCCCCCCTGCTGCCGCAGGGGCCCTCCCAGCAGGTGGAGAACATGCGCATGGGCGGCAAGGCGCTCGAGCAGGACCCGGAACTCGCGATGAGAGGATGCTGCGGGGGGCTCGCGTGGGCCATCGTCAGCGGGCTCCACTTCTAGGCCGCGGGCCGAGCGGGCGGGCCGCGGCCGCGCGTCGCGAGCCAGGGGCAGCGCGCCGCACTAGCGCTGATCAGCGAGGCGGCGGCCTACTTCTGCCGGCAGCCGCTCGCCAAATAGGGGGAGCTCGACTGGGGCCAGGTCGCGAGGGCCAGGGGCATGTCGTGCAACTGGCGAGAGACGCAGGGAGCATGCCCCCTGGCGCTGGGCGAGCTCATGCCCGGGTTGCCGACCGCCGGCCTTGCGGGGTCGGCGAAGGCGATCGACCTGGCCGCCCCTCATGTCCAGGAGTGGCTGCTCAACCCATCGCTTCTCCTCAAGCGGGTCGCTGCGTGACCGAGCAAGGTGCCGCAAGCACCTCGTCAACGCGGGCATCTTCGAGCCGATCGTGGAGGAGGACGTCTTCAGCGTCGACGGGGGGCCGGTGCTCGCAGGGGCGCTCGCTGTCGTTAAGAAGAGCACCCCAGCGGACTGCTTCACCCAGGTCCGCCGGCTGATCATCAACATGGCCCCGCAGAACGAGTGCCATCGGATTGCTGGGGCGGACCTTGACTGCCTGACGCCGAGCTCCTCCTGGACTGCCATCGTCCCAGGTGAGGGGCAGGCGCTCTTGTGGTCGTCGCACGACCAGTCGGCGCGCCCCACCTGTGCGGGCTGCCAGCTGCGCTGCGCCGGCTCAGACAGCGGGAGGCCGGGCAGGGGCCCCCTGGGCGGAGAAGAAGGCCGCCTGCAGGGAGAGGCGCCTTGTCCGCATGGGCGCCCTTGTCGACAGCACTGCTGGGCGCATGGGGGTCACCGTCGAGAACCTCATCGATATCGGGCGCATTGCATGTGGCTCCTGGAGTCGAAGTGGGCGACCTCCAAGGCATGCCTTGTGGTCCTGGGGCGCCTGGCGCGGGCCTCTGAGTTCGGGCGGCCGCTGTTCGCCACGCTGAATCAGGCGTGGATCATCCCTGAGCTTAGGGCTGCTTCCGAGAGCGGGGGCAAGGCGCTGGCCGCGCCGTTCGAGCTGCCGAGCAGGGCCTGCGCCGAGCTGCTGTCCGCCATCAGTGACATCAACCTTCCGCCGCTCGCGTTCACTGACATCCGGGCCCCCCTCGACTCGGTTGCGCCGGCCGCTGGCGCGAGGCGGCGGCCTGTGCTTCGCGACAGGGCTCACTGAGCACGAGGCGGCGGTGGCAGCCAAACCCGTAGGCGAAGAGGGGCTCGCTTCCACCCTGACGGGTGCCATGGTTGCGCGGATCCCGCCCAAGCTGCCCCTGGAAAGCCGCCCGCCGCCCGCCGTCGCACTCTTCGACCTGTTCTGCGGCGCGGGCGCAGCCATGGCGGCGCTGTCTCGGTGCCCGGGCCGCGTGATGATGCACGTGCCCCTTGAGGGTCGTATCTGCTCGGACTAAGTGTTTGCGATAATTAAGATAAGCAAGGCTGATATCCTTAATTAACTGTTTGCCATGATTAAAACAAAAGGTTGTCATGCTGTTCTATGTTGATTATATGTTGATTTCCTGTTGTTCTATGTTGATTTTATGTTGGTTTCATGTTGGCCCTATCATGTTATGTTCTTCCTCCTCCTTCTCCTCCCCCCCCCCCCCTTCCGCCTCCCCGCGGCGCCCCCTCGACAGGAGGCGTTGTTTTTTCCTCAGCGAGCGCAAAGGGGGAAGCGCGGCTTCCGATTCTGGGCGCAGGGGCGGCGCGCGCTTCACTCAGTGAAGGCGTCGCCGCTGGTTCGCCTGTAAGTCCCTCCCGCCGTCCTGGGCCGCTTGCATCTCCGACGAGATCGCCAGCCGCTCGTCGACCAGCTTCTCGGCCCCGGGCCCTCGGCAGTGCTCCAGAACCATCTCGTGGAGGCCAAGGCGGCAATTATGGGCGCATTGCCGGCAGCAGCCATGCCGCCAAGAACCGCCCAGCTCCTGCACGTAGCGCCAGGACTGCGCGTCGGCCGCAGCGAGGGAGCCGCGCGTCGAGCATCGAGCGTCCCAGGCTGCCATGGCAACTGCCATGGTGAATTCCTGGATTCGGGTCGGGCAGCTCGCAGAAAACTTGAAGCCAAAAACAGCTGCGGCGGCGAAGATGAGCATAAGGAATACGATTGGAAATTAAACGGCGGATGATGGGGCGGGAAGAGCGGGGAAGGATAGCTCCGAAACGAGTCGGCGTAGCCTCTCCTGCACAGGAGGGGGCCTCCTGCACAGGAGGGGAAGGGGAAAGCGACATCTGTTTTGGATTTGGCCGAGGAGCCATCAACATATCCTAACGAAAGGCTGCGAACCAAATCTGCTCATCAATGCGACGCTGAAGCCCTTGGGCGCGAGTGCGCTGCCACGACGCGTGGCGAATTGAACGGCCGTGCCTCCGAAGTCCTCGCCCCTGTAAGTCCAGCATTTCTCGGGTTGATGGCCCTGCAATGATTCCAAGCCCATCTCGAGCAGTTGATGAAGCTCCGGTCTGATGTGAAACACTTTCGGGCGCATGCCGCGCAGAGCGGCGCACTGCAGGCTGAACTTGATCGACTGCCCATTCAGAATGTCTCATTCAGGCTACCACATCTCAAGCAAAGATAACACTGATACAAATGAAACATCGCATTTCTCATCGCGGCCACCTCCGCGACATCCGGGTCGCAGAGCTCGTCGGCGAGTGCTTCCCAGAGGGTATCATGTGCCTGATAACGGCAGCAGCCTGCCCTGAAAGCAGCATTACCTTCTTGTGCTTGATCGTTTTCATGGTCAAGGAATGAACGCGATCCATCTCTGGGTTCTGCTCGTACCAATACCCAGGCGATTCCACAACTCTTGGCACTGCGCGTCGTTCGTGGGACAACTAAATTTCTTAAGTTGAATCAATGCGAAAAAAACATTTGCGCCAACCAATCTGCTGCAGCGCCCAAATCAACTGCGCGTAACCAATCGATTCTCCAGACGGATTGGTCAACCCAAGGGATTGACATCATTGGCGGTATTGTGACATCATGTTTCATTAGGTGGTGGATCAATTGCGCCTTCGTGCGCCTGTTGCCCCGCCACGGCGCCGCGCTGCAGATGCGCTCTGGCTGGAAGACCTGCGCGGGCGAGAAACGAGGGGAGCGGGGCGCGTGGGGCGAAGAGGAGCGCGAGGAGGCAGGCGAGGGGGGGCACGGGAGGAGGGGCCTGCTGCGGCGTCACGTGGCACCTCCAGCAGCACCCCGCCTCCTCGTTGAACTGCGGGAACCCGAATACATTTTTCCAACGTCCCCAATCTGCGCGCATTTGCACCAGCGCGGACCTGCACCCCAGATCTGCAGATGCCTTCTTGGCCCTGTGAAAGCCAGACTTTAACCACGCTGCGCCGTCGTAGCGGGCGGCAGGGTATACACCTGTAGCCATGAGCCGAAAACCCCAAGCAATCACATCGAAACTGTCATGCCACATGTTCGTGCTCATGGAGGCCTTCATCAAGCCAGCGATGGGCACGCGCAGCTTGTGCTCCATCGTTTTCGGCAGCCCAAGCAAATTTAAGCACGCGAGTTCTACTGACTGATCGCGGCCCCACTGGCAGGGGGCGCCGTCGGCCCCCAAGCCTGCAGGAAGCACCGAATCAGCTTGCATTGCCGAGAGGCAGCGTTGCGCATGATCTGCCCCCACTTTGCCCAGGCCGCTTACGCCCTCCAGCTTCTCAAACGAGCCGTCTTTCAGCAACTGGGCAAAATATTCGCGTGGCAAGCCGAGAGCGACCCGCTCCTTCTGCTCGCGGCTGCGCCTCTGGTTCCAACAGCGGACCTGCGCGAAGTACGGTCTGGGCCACAAGCTCCCTCGAAGCATTCGTCTCCGCAGCCTCCTAGATACATTGCCGCCGACGCGTGCCCATTTGCGTTTCTCATCACCTCATCGGTGGCTGGTCAAGGAGAGCACCCCTGTGTGCCCCCCCGCGCGGGAGTCGTCGAAGAGCTACTGGGCCTGGTTGTAGGTGAGCGCGTTGGTCGTCAGTAGCGCGCCCGCGGTCGCCCTCGACCTCCTGTCAGCGGGAAGAGCCGCAGTGTCGCAATGGCGCTTGCGCTTGCCGAGCGTAGCGGCCCTCGGGGGGGGGGGGAAGGAATGCCTGATGGGCCGCAAAGCTGATACGGAAGACAAAAAAGATGAAGGATCGATGCTTGCATGCGCCCTCCTGCGCAGGAGGGGGCGCGGTTTTCCGGAGTGCATGAAGTGGCGGCGAACCGCTAAGGTATACGTGCGGTTGCGGCAGCACGCTCTGCGAACGCATGTCATTCAATCTCACTGTCCCTCCTGGATGTCCATCCCCCATGCTTGTATACAAGTCTCGTCTACCTGGTCATCTCATGGTCACCCTGCCCCTCCTAGCTGTCCATCCCGTCGCCCGCGCCCTCCGCCCCTCCCCGTCGAGCGTGCTCGCGCGCGCCTGCCAGGGCCTCGCACGTGCTCGAGCAGCTCGGAATACTTGCGCCTGCAAGCCTTCGATCCTGCCAGGTGGTGCTCGAGCATTCCCTTCGCGCCAGCGAGCTTCTTCTTGAGAGCGGGCAAATCCTTCGTGTCCATGGAGTGCGCGCCCTCGGCTACTGCGATGTGGCAGTAGCAATCGTCCACGAAGTTACCCAGGACATTGACGCTGCTCTCAAACTCCGCCGAGTAGTCCGGCCAAAGCTTCTTCTTAGCATACTCCTTGGCGGCCCTGCTCTTCGCAGCGAGCTGGCTCTTGCGCTGGCGCAGAGTCGCCTGGATCTGCTGCGGCCCATCCAAGTCAGCCCTGGGAGGCAGAAAACCAAAGCTCCGAGCCCCCCCCCCCCCCCCCCGCCCCCCACCCGCCGCGCCCCTGCCGCCCAGTGCCGATCAGGGAGCAGGGGGCGGCGGAACAGGAAGAGAGAGGAGCGAAGGTCAATTTTCCTTTTCGGTCTTTAGAAGTCCCGCCGCCTCCTTCACCTCGGGGATCGCGGGGCCCTCGTCCTTGATCTGCACATTCGAGTCGGATGATGGCGCTGGCACTGCCAACGGGGCGCCCACGCTGTCGCACACGCTCAGGAGCTGCGCCCCGTTCTTCACAGCCGTGCCGCCAGAAATCTTCTTGGGCTGGGTCTGCTTCCAGGACTTCCGATGCCCCTCGTCCGCCGCGAAGAAATATCTGCTCAATTCCTCATTCGCGTCATGAATGCACGGGGGATTCGCCTCCTTGGCGTCGAATTCTTTCGCGTTCTCTTCGTGGCTGCAAACTCGATGGTCTCCTTGCGGGTGTCGAAATCCATGAAAGAGTAGCCCTTCTCCTTGAGGATCTCCGCGGGGATGAGATACTTCTCCTTGCTTGAAAACTCATCCCATTACTGATGAACACACGATTGCTCGAAGCGCAAAGCGAACTGCAATCCCGACGAGGTTCTACCGCGGCCGTTATCCTCCCACATCTTCAAGAAGCGCCTCTTATCCTCGACGTTAACAAGAGAGTTCCACTTCGCCTACGCTTCCTTGGCGGCCTTCTTCTTCTCCTCGTCCTTGGCGGCGGCGCTGGTCTGGTGCCTCGGGGAAGTGAGCGTGCGATTCAACGCGCCGTGATCGAGGGCGGTCTGCTTGGGCTTGGCCTTGGCCTTGGCTTGTTTAACTGGCATGCGCGCGCTCAGGGCGGCCCCGATCGCAGACGCTGGCAGGCAATGCGGCATGCGCGCCAAGAGAACGAAGAACGGCGATGTCATCGCGGAACCAGGGCCCACGGCGGGCGGGCGCCGAAGATGCTGGAGCAAGCGGCAGATCTGGAGCCGAAAGAACTCCAGATGTCCAATCAGTCCTGCGGCGCGCAGAGCAGATGCGCACCGCCAGGAGGCCCGCGGCCCTCCTTCCGGACAAAATATCCCACCTCCTCTCCCTCCTCATCCTCATCCTCTTCCTCCTCCGTCGCCCTCCTGTGCAGGAGGGCAAAAGAAGTCGCAGCTGGGTGTCGTTACTTTTTCAAAGGGCATGTCTGCGGTGACCTCACCGCCTGGGTTTACGGCGGCACGAAAAGACTCTGCGAGCGTAGCGCGGCCGCGAAGACCTGCGGGCAAGTCACATCTGCTCAGCGCGGCGAAACAATGCGATCTACGCAAAGAGCCGAACGGCACCAGCACCGCCCGCTTAGCGGTTGGACGGCTCGCCGACTGCAAGTGTTGAGTTTATTTGACGGGGGCGGCGTTTGGACGCATGATAAGCGCGCGTGCGATATTGCCTTGCTTGCCAACTCACCTGCCGCTGCCGCCACCGCCGCCTACGCAGATGGTGCGCGTGCGCAGGCGTGCGCAGCGTGTGCGCAGCGCGCTATGTGACTGGACGTGGCGCGCGCGTGCAGGCGCATGTGCGACGCGCGCAAGGTAACGCATGTATGCGTATGACATATATGAATACGTATTACATTTATGATACGCATGAGAAGAACCGCACAACCTTCGCTCAGAACTCGAGTGCGACGCGAGAGCCTGCTCGCAGAGATCCACGCAGGAGTTGATTAGGTCCTGAAGGGGGGCCCTCAGAAAGCCCCCATCACACAATTCGTTCGAAAGAATTCGCTCGAAAGAATTATTTCGTGCAGTTTCCTTCTAAACCATAGGAAAGTCTGCGACATAATTCTTTCGAACGAAATCTTTCGAAAGAATTGTGTCTGAAGATTTCCGTGCGGAGATGGGTCGGTGGTGGGGTCGGTCCGACGCGACCTCTGACAGCTGCCTCGCCTTCCTCGGGTCGGTGGTGACATCGGTCCGACGCGACCTCTGGCAGGCGGCGCTGCTCTCCTCTGCGGAACCAACATGGCTACGCATGCGGCATCGATGCCTGCATGTCGCCTCTCCTCCGTCTGACTTCGCCTCCACCATTCTGCCTGCCCCTTCCGCCCCTGGAAGCGGTGCCTCCTGCGCAGGAGGCTGATGCGATTATGCTTATGATTATGTGTTTTTTTTGTTCGTGGCGCGCGGCCACCGGCGCGTCGCAGGGCGCGCTGCGAGGAAGAGACTGCCTCTCTCTAGGCGGCCTGCTCCTTGCCGCCGTCTGGCTCGGAGCCGCCGTCGCCCTTGTCCTCGTCGTCCTCCTGTATCGTCTCGGGAGGGCCGTCGCCGACGCTCTGCATGTCGGGCTGGCGCTTCTTGCTCTGGTCAGCGGCGGAGGTGGGCTGAGCGGCGGGGTCTGGGCTCTCTAGCTCAGCAGCGCGCCGTTGTCCTGCGGTGGCGTCGTACGCTGCTTGGGCTGCCTCAGCTTGTTCCCTTGCTCTTGCCCGATTCTCAGGGCCTTTCTAACCCTCGGGCGTCGTCGGGGCTGGAAGAGCAGCGTCTGCCGCCTCATGGCTGGGAGCCGTCGGCGTCGGCGGAGGCAGCAGCTCGATGGGAGTCGTCGGCTGCGGCGGAGCTGCCTCCTGGCTGGGAGCCGTCTGCTGCGGCGGCGCCGCTTCCTCCGCCGGCTGCGGCGGAGCCGCCTCCTGGCTGGGATGGGGTCCTGTTCGCGCGCCGCGGTGCCCTTTTTCGCAGGTGGTCGGCTTTGTTTTCCGCGCAGGCGCCGCAGCTCGGTTTGCGTTGCTGCTGCTGCCTCGGGCGCCTGCGCCTCTGCCGCGGCCTCTGCGGTGTCGGGCTCCTCCTCGGCGGTGTTTGGCCCCGCTGGCGTTGCCATGCCGCTGGCGCTGCTGCTGGCGGCGCCCTGCTGCTCTCTTCTTACGGCCTGGCGGATCTTCTGCATGTTCGGTACCTGCATGGAGATGATCTCGCATTCGGAATCAGAGTCGTCTGCAGCCTCGCCCTTCACTGCAAGCATGTTCGCTTCGGTTGCCGCTGCTGCCGCTGCCGCTAGAATTTCTTCCTCACGCGTCAGCAGCAGCTCTTCTTCACTCTCAGAGTCGCATCGGTTGCTGCCTCCGTCGCCCCCCTCTGCGCCTGTCGCCTCGCATTCTGGCGGGGCTTCGGCGGCGCCTGGCTCTGCTGCTGGGGAGGCTGCCGTATGCGGCGGTTCTGGAGGGAAGGCGTGCCCCCCCTTCGCAGCTGCGTGGCGCGCTGCCTGGGGCGGTGGCGGCGGCTGCTGCCCTGCTGCGGTCTGCGGCGGTGGCGGTGGCGGCGGCGCTGCCCCTGCTGCGAACTGCATGTTGGGGAACGGCAGCGGCTGCAGAGTGCCTTGGGGCATCGACGCCTGAGGCCAGGCATGCCGCGGAGGCGTGCACGGCATCACTATCACTTGCGGCTGCTGCTGCTGCTGCTGCTGGAGCGTGCGCGCGACCTCCTGCGCCGCCTCATGCGCCGTGGGTGCTGCCGCCGCTTGCCTTGGCGTTTTCATCATGTCAGCATTAGATGGGACTGGGCCAGTTTTGCGGAGGTGATCTGGCGGTGGAGCGGCTGGCGGGCGGGGGCCATACTTGGGCTTCGGCTTCAGCGTTGGCGGCGGCATCGCTGGCGGGCCCTTTGGCGCAGGCTTCGGGAAGCAGGGGGGCGCAGAGTCGCCAGGATAGCGCGTAGGTGCCGTGCCAACCTCGAAATGCACGATGGGCGTCCGCATTGGGCCAGTCTTGGGACCCGTCGGTTTCGGCCTCGGGGGCACGAGGATGCGCCCGTGCTCTGCGATCTCTTGCCCCTCGCGCTGCTTGATGCGCCGCCACCACCTAGGGGCGCCCTCCTGTACAGGAGGGACGCCCCTGCACAGGATGGCAAGAAGGAGCTAACAAACCAAATCACCTTAAGCCTGAGTTGCAAGCCGATCGCGCTCCGCGACCGCTAGGCTCCGCGCTCTTCTCTCTTCCTGCCCTTGCTCTTCTTCCTCGCGCCCTGCGTCCTGTTGGGGGGCTCGTAGAGGCCGAAGGTTGCGCTGTGGCGGCGGTTGGCTCTGCTCCAGTTCTGGCACTTCAGCGAGAGGCACAAGCCGCTGCCGATGCACTTCATCTCCCCGCAGCGCCTGCACTTGCATGGCGGGCGGCGCAGGTGCATGCCGAAGGGGGCCTTGCGCAACCCGCCAAGCTGCTCCTCCTCATCCCCCCCCTCGTCGTCGTCGCCCGTGAGGTTGACGCCGCCGCCCTTGGGGTCGCCCCCGCGCCTGCGGCCGCCCCCGTCAGGGGGGCCGCCGCCAGGGGGGCCATCTCCTCCTCCAGGCGACGCCATGCGAAGGTCGACGTCCATCGCCTGGCGGATCTCTCCTCCTCCTCCTCCTCCTCCTCCTCCTACTTCCTCCTTCCTCCTTCCTCCTTCCTCCCCCCTCCATCCTCCTTCCTCCTTCCTCCCCCCCCCCATCCTCCTCCTCCCCCTCCCCCCCCCCCCCCTCCCCTCCCCCCTCATCCCCATCTCCCCTCCCCCCCTGCGCCCCTCTGCCCGTGCTGTCCGCGTTCTCTCCCTCCCCCATCCCTTCCTCTGCTGCTAATGCAATCGCCTTGCTGGTCAGGGCCAGCAGCAGAGCCAAGGGGGGCATGGCTGCCGGCGGCACACCTCGCGGCGACCTCCCTCGCTGCTCGGGCAGGCCCGCCCTGGGCCCTCGCGCGCCCTCTCTAGGCCCTCGGCGGCCTCAAAGCCGAAGCGTCTTCAAGCAGTATCAGTCTGGAGCTCTCTCTCCCTGGCGCCCACTTTCTCCCTTCTCAGCGCCCTCCTGCACATGGGGGCGGGCAAACTGTCGCAGCGCTTCCGCATAACACGAAACTGAACAAGCTGCTGATTGAAAGCACGCTACCAGTGTAGACATAACCACATCTACGATACATATATAACCATATCTACGATACATACATATATTTATATATAACATAATGCAAACTGATATGTATTGGGCGCACATGTTTGTGGCAATGCGCGCGCGCGCGTGCACGCGCGCGAGTGCGCGCGCGTGCGCGGTCGCCGTCGCCGTCGCCAACGGACGCTCGTCGCCGCCCCGCCGCCGCCGAACCTCGCCTGCATGGCGCGCGTATGCGTATTCATGTGCGCACATATACGCTGCCCCCGAAATATCATGCTCGCTTGCAGTCGGTCCGCCGCGCCAGCCGCCGAGCAAGAACGGCCTGGCGTCGCTTTCGCCCCAGTGAATCTATAGCACGCACCGCGCGGCATCCCTCACGGAGAATCCAAGATCTCGTTGCCCTTCCGCTTGCAGAGGGGCCGGTTGTAGCCGCGTAAACGCGAGCCCCGCCAGAAGGCCTTCTGCGGGGCTGTCTACGAGGTCAGGGGGCGCTTGAGGGCTGCGCCGAAATGCCCCCCATTGCGGCGGAGATCTGCGCCAGCAGCTTACTTTTGTTCTCATGCAGCAATTTCGCGAGCCCCTCCGCCGCCTTCATCTTCTCCTCCTTGCTGTAGCGGTCGGATTTCTTGCCGATAGAGCACGCCTGACGCTCGTTGCCGAAATTCTCCCGCACGGCGCTGCACCAGTCCCTCTTGCACCACATCGCGGTGTATTTCCGCTCGGGGGCAACCGCTGCAGCGGGCTTCGCCTTCTTGACCGCGGGCACCTCCAGTTCCTCCACCTCGACCTCGTCGGGCTCGGGCTGCCCCCCCCCCCCCCCCCCTTGTCGTCCTCGGCGGCGGCGCGCCCCTTCTCGTTCCAAACCCCTGCAGGCTTCTGCGCGGCAGCGGCGGGTCTCTTGAGAGGCCCGCCCGTTCCCTTCGTCTTCCTCTTGGACCACGTCTCCTACATGGCATTCGGCACCTCCGTCTCCTCGTCGTCTCCGTGCACTTTGGCCGCGCACATGCCGTCGGGCCCCGGCGCCAACTTGCACTCCGCGGTCGTCGCGCCGCTCTGCCCTATCAGGGGCGCGCGGTCGTAGTCGACAGTGAAAATCTCGAACTTCTCGTTATTTTTCTTCTTGTCGCCCGTCTCGGCGGGAAGGTTCCCCCTGGGGGCGGCGGCGCCGCCCGGCGAGGGCGCGACGCTGATGGGGTCGCCCAGATGTGGCCTCAAGATCTTCGCGTTCAGCGGGGTGCCCGTCGGCGCCTTCGCGTGGCGCGCCTTGTAGATAGATCCTGGGCTCGTCGCGGACCCGCTGGCTGGGGTGCTCGGAGGCCGCGCGCGCGACGGGGATCTGCTCCTGCTGGGGGCCCTCGCCTTCGCTTTCTTTAGCTGCCTGCCTGCAGCCTCCCAATCTCACCGACCTGCTTCACTGCGGGGTGCGACCTTGATCCGTCAACGTCCCCCCTCCACTTGGCGAGGGCGTGCGAGAGAGAAGCCGAAAGCTGCTTCGCATACATGCTGGCGTCATTTCTGGGCGCGCCGAGCTCATGGGTGATCGCATCTCGCAGTTGAGGCTCTGAGATCCGCTGCGTGATCAGAATGACACCGCCCAAGAAAGCCATGTTGTTGGCGACCGCGTCATCCATGTCAGATTAGAAAATCTTCATTGCAAGTATCTCCTTCTGGCATGGCTTCACCAAGTTCTCCATGCTCTCCACCGAAGCTGCGTTCTGCACCCGTTCCTCCGCCATGGTGCGACGCGCAAAAGGAAAATGCGATATTGGATAAAGATTGGATGGGCTGGAACCGCGACGGCTATACGGATCGCGCGGTTTCCTGCGCCTCCTCTGTTCCCTCCTGTCCAGGAGGGGCGACGGGCCCGACGCCGGCGATTTTTGCGAACATGCAGCCTATGTTGGAAAAGCCTGTTTGCTCTAATCAGGAAAAGCTCGTTTGCCTTAGTTTATCAAGGAACTAAGTTCCTCATTAGAGCAGATGCGACCTTCAAGGTCGTCGGTGATCGACAAAGCAGCCCAGCGGCGCGCTTGGCAGCGGTGGCCGGGCGTGATCGAGCTCGAGGACATCGCCAAGCTCAGCTCCAAAAAGACCGGGCCAAGGTCGCGCGCGCAGCCGCCGAGACCGCCAGCTTCGCCATCGCGACTGCCGGCTCGCCAGGCCCCGACCTCAGCGGGCTCGACGCAAACGGGCGGGGCCTCGCGGGCAACAAGAGCAGCCTGTTCTTCAGGGCGCCGCGCGCCACCAAGGCTGTCGCGCAGGCCTTCGGCGCGAGGCGGACCCGCTGGCTCGTCGAGAACGTCGCTGGGATGAACGCTGAGGACTCGCTGCTCATCTCGCAGCAGCTGGGGATCAAGCCGTGCAGGACCGATGCGATGGACGTGGGCTTGGTTAGGAGACTGAGGCTGCACTGGTTGTCACGGGCCCTGCGGCCGCGCGCAGGAGTGATCGATGTCACCGAAGAGGCGAGGCACCGCAAGGCGACGCTGCATGTCGCCCCATGGGGGGCCCCCTGCCTGGGCCGAGGACGGCTGGAGCATCCTCGTTCCATCTCATGCGCTTCGCACCTTTGCAAAGTTGCACAAGCGGGTCTCGCCGTCGGCGCCGGTCGCGGGGATCAAGAGCACGAGCGAGACTGCCATCGCGAGGTGGACGGAGGCCAGGTACGTCTCGCAGGTGTACAACTTTGAAGATGAGATG
Organism: Prorocentrum cordatum; assembly: GCA_963575745.1. Lineage (NCBI taxonomy): Eukaryota > Dinophyceae > Prorocentrales > Prorocentraceae > Prorocentrum > Prorocentrum cordatum. The sequence goes on from CAUYUJ010014148.1 coordinate 241,839, forward strand.
CTGCTGTGGAACACCTCGCGTACTGCGCGGCTGATCCCCTCGGCAAATGAGCGCGAGACTCTGATGGGCTTTGACAGGGGCTATATACGCGCGGCCGCGAAGGAATCGGCACCGAGCCGGGAAACAAAAGTCATCAGGTCATCGCCCATCAGCAACCCCTTCTCGGTGCAAGTCGCGTCGCACGTCCTCGCGCAGCTCCTGGATCAAGAGACCAAGCAGGGCGCGCCCCCCATCTTGCCGTTCCTGATCACCAGCACAGCCCCGGAGCCCTCGGGCCGCGCGCCCGACTTCGAGTCGACAGGGGCGCAGGATACGGACCTCGCGCAGCAGCTGGTCCTCGAGTATCTGCGCGTCGCCAGCAGGGGCGGAGCGGGCGTGAGGCTCGATCTGCAGGGGCCATTCAGGGCCCCTGCGTCGCCCCGCTCAGGATTGCAAACGAACTTGCGGGCTTGGTCGATTGGACACGGCTACCCGTGACGCGAGGACGCCCACCTCAATGAGCTCGAGGTCGGCGCCGCGGTCAACGCCATCAAGTGGAGGTCGCGGACCGCTGTGAGGTTCCAGTCCAGGTACCTCCACCCCCTGGATTCGCAGGTCGCCGCCAGCGTCCAGGGGAAGGAAGGTGCAGCGCGCGACGGCTCTGGCACTGGATGCGCGGCCACGCGGCGTACCTCCTGGCCTCTGGCAAATGCCCGATGTACGCGTACATCGACGCAGACGAGAACCCGGATGACGTCCCGTCCCGCTGGTTCGACGGGGCCCGATGGGGCTGCCCGCTCCGCGAGCCGCGAGGTGCTGGTGCGGCGAGCAGCCGAGGCGCGCAGGCGCCGCCAGGCCCCGCCCCTCGGTGACGCTCGCTTGGCGCGGGCCACCCGCGAGCGCCATGTGCTCGCCAAGCGCCGGCTCCTAGCCTTCTGGGTGGCAGCAGGCAGGCAGCCCAGGCTTGGCCAGGAGGTCGATGAGAGCGTGGCCGCCTACATCGAGCACGTGAGGCGCGAGGGCGGCTCACTGCTGAAGGTGAACGGCGCTTTGACAGCCGTGGCCTAGTTCACGCCGAGACTCAGTGGCAAGCTCAAGCGGGGCTGGAAGCTGCAGAAGACTTGGCTGCGGCTGGAGCCCACGAGCGGGCCCTGACGCTGTCGCCCCTGTTTGCGGCAGCCGTCGCCGGGGCCGTCCACTGGTGGGGCCACGGCCGCGCGGCTGCGCTCCTCATGTGTGACTACTTGTGCTTTTTAAGGTCAGGCGAGATGCTGGGGCTCCAGCGGCAGGACGTCAGATTTTTCCCGAGCGCTCCACCGCCATCCTGGCCCTTCGCGGGACGAAGACCGGCCCGCGGGGAGGCCACGCTCTGCTGGCAATCGCGTGCTCCGCAAACGCCGTTCGCCTGCCACAAGCTCACGTCGGACCGCTCGGTCCAGACGAAGTGATCCTCGGACTGACACGAGGCGAGTTTTGCCGCCTCTTCAGGTGGGCTGTCGCCGCACTTGGGCTGGAAAAAAAGAAGGTCACCCTCTACTCCCTCAGGAGCGGGCGGGCCGCAGCCGATTTTCTCGCCCGTCAGCCCGTGTATATGTACAAGATGCAGTTGCAGCTCTGGCAGCATGCCAGCTCAGCGAGTCACAGGAAGCCGACGCTCGGGACGCTCGGGCACTCGCGTCGCTCCTGATTCGATATGTTTTCCCCCTCCACCTACCCCACTTTTCCTCATAGACACTCTCTCATGCCCCTCCCCTCCTCCCTTGTCAGGTAGACGGGTAGGTTTAATCCAGGCCAGGGCATGGGGGGGGGAACGTCCTTACAGGACAGAAATGGGGTCCATAGAAGGGTAGCGTGGTCCTAAAGTGCACCCTGGTGGCCGGGAGATTGGTCTTGCGGGCCCCCGCGTCCGGGACAGCACGGTCGTGCCGCGAAAAAGAAGGGGACGGGCTGGGGCATATGGCATCTCCCCGAAAAGATTATGCCCCAAGTCCCTCTGTGTATGTGCGGCTCAGCCGTCCTTGAACTCCGTAGTCATCTTGGGCCACCTCCTGTGTCTCTGCCTGGATTTGTCTTCTGGAGGGTAGCGTGGTCCTAGTGTGCACCCTGGTGGTCGGGAGATTGGTCCTGCGGGTCCCCGGGTCGGGGACAGCACGGTCGTGCTGGCGAAGCTGGCGCCGCGTGTATGCTCAGACCCCCGGGGGCTCCCTTTCCAGGCGTCTCCTTGGGCCCCCAATAGCTCTAAGGCCCCCGCTCCCTCCTGAACAAGGCTCTCTGGCTGAGCCGCGAAAAAGAGGGGGACGGGCTGGGGCATATTCCTCTTCCTATATTTTTACAAGCCTGGGCGGGGGGGAAGCCCGTGACCCCCCCCAAAACCGGACTCCCGGGATCTGGGAATTGGGGACCCTCTGGAGGGGCCTCGAAGCGGCCCCCAGATCCTCGCAGGGCGTTTTGCCAAACCTTCCCAGCACACCTACGGCGATCAGGAGGGTCATCGGAGACGTCCCAGAGACCCCCAAGACAGCACAAGAGCGTTTCAAGAGTGACCGTCGTGAGCTCAAGATGGCCCAAGAGGCCTCCAGGACGGCCCCAAAGAGGGCTCCAGGAGCATTTCCAAGAAGGCCCCCCGAGGCAAAAATCATTGATTTTCTAATGGTTTTTGGTGAATTTGGGGGTTCTCCTCTTTTCGGCTTCCCGACGCTCCAAGACGGCGATATTCTGGGCGTCCGAAGCCGCCTGGGAGGCTCCCAAATCGCCCCACAACCATCCGAAAGGGCTTCAGGCAGACCAAAAGAGCCCCAAAACGGCACAACACGGGTCCAAGATGGCCCTCATAGAGCTCCATAGCGGCCCAAGATGGCCCAAAGACACCCTCCGTAGCATTCGAAATCGTGACCCGGTCGTTCAGGGAGACCGCGGTTGGAGGCAGGGTGGCCCGAGGAAGCCCCCGGATGCCCCCAGAATACGCCCAGGAGGCCTCCAGAAGGCCTTAAGAAAGCCTAAAACAACTTGTGTGAGGCCCCCAGAGGCTCTCCAAGGAGGAGCCTCCGCAAAAAAGAGCTGAGGAGGATGAGGAGAATGCCCAGCGTATGGCGAAAATAAATGAAAAGAAGCATGGAGGAAGGATACCGAATAACATTATTATAGCGGCGATGCCAGAAAAGGCAACAAGGAGTTATCGCTAATTTGTCGACTCGACCTTCCTGCTATTCCGCCTGCATGCCAAACTTCAAGGACCAAGGTGCATGGCGCGAAGCGCCACTGCAGTCTTGTATGTATACACATACATACATACATACATACATACATACATACATACATACATACATACATACATACATACATACATACATACATACATACATACATATATATATACATACATACATACATGCATGCATGCATGCATGCATACATACATACATACATACATACATACATACATGCATTCATGCATGCATGCATGCATACATAAATGCATGCATGCATACATGCATACATGCATACATGCATACATGCATACATGCATACATGCATACATATATGCATACATGCATACATGCATAGACGCATACATGCATACATGCATACATTCATACATGCATACATGCATACATGCATACATGCATGCATGCATGCATGCATACATACACACATACATACATACATACATACATCCATCCATCCATACATACATACATACATACATACATACATACATATGTATATACACACACCAACACTCCAGTTCCCATCTCGCTTCAACCACAACGTGTCTTTCTGGTCACCTGCCCGATTACACATTCCTTTCATGTCACTGCTGCTAGATGTGAGCCGGGGTGGGCATCCTTGCTCGAGACATCTGCTCCTCTCCGCGCTGCATCTGCTTCGCGTGCTCCTCGAGAAGCATCCGCCCAAAGATGCGTACGAATGAATGTGTTGACCGTGCGACGCTCAGCAATAAGCTGTGCAGTGGGCGCGAGAGGTAGCAGCGGCGACAAACTATGGGAGCAACGTGTTGACATCGACGGCATAAGGTCCAGCTGGCTTGGTGCGGGGACGGCGCGGCATGCCTACAATAGGACCAGCTGGATTTCTCTCACACACACAGACAATCAAATGGTCCAATGCCCTCTGCCCCCCCCCCCCCGCCCTGGCCTCTCCTCTTATGTAATCACGTTTGCTGGCGGACCAACGGAGGCTGTGGCTGCTCGAGCGCAGAAGATCGCGAACAAGGAAACGGTTCCTTCTCCTCCTCCTCCTCCTCCTCCTCCTCCTCGTCCTCCTCCTCCTGCTCCTCCTCCTCCTCGAAGTCGTCTCCTCCTCCTCCTCAAGACGAAACGAATGGCACGCGTGCCTGGCTCTAGCACAAAACGGAGGGGGAAGGAGGAAAAGGAGGAAGAGAAGGAGAAGGAGGAAGAAGAAGAGGAGAAGGAGGAGGAGGAGGAGGAGGAGGAAAGGGGGGGAGAGAGGGGACGAGGAATCGGAAAAGTCTCGGGGGGACGGGACGGCGGGGGCGGTGCGCCGCAGAAATAAAATGATCGGAGCGGGGGCGGGGTGCACTGGGCGGGCGGGGAGGGGAGAACGATCGTGGGGGCGGGACGACGGTGGGGGCCGTGCGACGCGGAAGAAAACGCTCGTGGCGGAGGGGGCTGTGGGCGGGGCTCCTACTGGAGCTCTCGGGACGCGGGGGGGGGCTCGGGGTGACTGGGATGGGCTCCTACCGGGGCGCTGGGGACGCGAGGGGGGAGGGTGGGGGAAGTAGTGTACGTCGCGACGCGGGATAAAATAGTCGGGGCGGAGGGGGCACTGGGCGGAGCTTGGGGCAGCGGGCCATGGGGCGGGGGCCGAACTGGAGCGCTGGGGACGGGGGGGATGGGGGGGAGGTGGTGTGCGTCGCGACGCGGAATAAAATTGTCGGGGCGGAAGGGGCACGGGGCGGAACCCCCCCTAGGGCGTTGGGGGCGCGGAGTGGGGAGGTGGGAGATGGTGTGCGCCGCGACGCGGAATCAAGCGTTCGTGGCGGAAGGGGCAGTGGGCGGGGTTCCCGCTGGAGCGCGGGGGGCGCGGGGGGGCTCGGGGCAGAGAGCCACGGCGCGGTGGTCCCACTCTGGCGCTGGGGACGCGGAGGGGAGGGGGGGGGGTGCGACGCGGAACAAGTGGCACGCGTGCCCTGGCTCTTGCACAAAGGAGCTGCGAAGGACTAGGAAGCCTGGACGGAGGAAGGCTGGACGGAGGAAGGCTCCCAAGGGTGGGTGGCTCAGGGGAGCTGGGGCTCAGGCTCAGGGGGTGGGGGGGGGGGGGGGCGAGAAGGGCGAACCACAACGAGTCAAGAGCCACGACGAAAGTAAAAGGTTCCGCCGCCCAAGGGGGAAGCCCTGGAAAGC
>CAUYUJ010014148.1:247301-297301 GCA_963575745.1 Prorocentrum cordatum
CAGAGAGAGAGAGAGAGAGAGAGAGAGCTAGAGAACGAGAAAGGGAGAGAGAGAGAGAGAGCAACGTCAACTCTGGGACCTCCCTCCTACTCCTCCCCCTCCTCGCCCTCCTCCTCCTCCTCCTTCCTCCTCCTCCTCCTTCCTCCTCCTCCTCCTCCTCCTCCTCCTCCTCCTCCTCCTCCTCGTCCTCCCCCTCCCCCTCCCCGTGGGGCCCGTGGCCCCGCGGGCCTCCTGCTTCGGCCACAGGTGCGGCTTCGTCCCCACCGCCTCGGGCCACTTGTCTGGCGAGAGCCGCTCCTCCCGGGGGCGGCGGGCCGGGGCCAGGGGCCAGCAATGCTCCATGGCCACCCGAGCGAGGCCAGTGCCGCGAGCACGGGGCCTCCTCCTCCTCCTCCTCCTCCTCCTCCTCATCCTCCTCCTCCCCCTCCTCCTCCTCTCCTCCTCCTCCTCCTCCTCCTCTCCTCCTCCTCCTCCTCCTCCTCCTCCTCCTCCTCCCCCTCCTCCTCCCCCTCCTCCTCCTCCACACGCGGAGCAGCTCCCAAGCCCATGCCAGCGTCGGGGGGCCCATCTCCGATGGGCCTGCGGGTCTGGGCGGGGCGGCAGTGCTTCCAGCTCCGCGTGGCTCCCAGGCCCATGCCTGGGAGAAGACTGCGCTGCACGATCACAAACTGTTCTGGAGGTCCGCGCGGACCTCTCGGATCGGCGCTGTAAATAACGGGATTCGATACATCTAGACATAGATGTAGAGAGATATAGATATGATGGCTGTGTGTCTCTATATGGATGTGTATCTGTGTATATATATATATATATATCGACTCCCATCTCAAGCGCTCTAGGGGACGGCACCAGAGTCGCCGACAGGGGTGTCGGGCCTGGCGCCGACCCAAGAAATCCGCTCGGACTTCCGAAGGCTATGCTCATGCAGATGTGTCCCCACCCGTCTTGCGCACGGCCGACCCTAGGACAGAAGCACACCGAACAGCCAGGGATACCCACCCAGGATGCGCAAGAGCATCCAGCAAACACGAAAAACATGAGGGCACCCTCCTCGAACCGACTCCGCTCTTATGCCTCGCTCCGGCCGTAGCCGAGCCCCCGCCTTGAATCCGCAGCCCCGCGCTCCACCTCATCTCCTTCCCCTCCTCCTTCCTCAGCTCTCCGCGCGTCCATTCCGGCACACCCCTCACACGTTTCGCGGCCCCCCTGGGAGCTCCACCCCTGGCGCAAATTGGTGCATTCGCATATGTTCCCCCCCGCCCATTTCGGCACACCCCTCAAGCGTTTCGTGGCCCCACCAAGAGCTCCACCTTCGGCCGCAGTGGGTGCGTTTGCATGCGGTCCCCGCCCACTTCGGCACACCCCTCCCGAGGATCGTGCCCACATAGGGAGCTCCGCCGACGGCGCCAGCTGGTGCGTTTGCATGCCGCCGCCCCGCCCATGTCGGCACACCCCGTACACGTTTCATTGCCCACAGGGAGCTCCGCCTACGTCGCCAGTGGGTGCGTTTCCATGCCGCTGCCCCGCCTGCTTCGGCACACCCCCCACACGCTTGGGTGACCCCACCAGGAGCTCCAACCGCGGCACCGGCGAGGGAGCCAGAGCATCGCCCACCAGCCCGTTTCGGCATACCCCTCACGCAATTCGCGCTCCACAGGGTTGGAGCTTCATCTATCGGGCACGCGCTGACATGTCTAGGGATCCGCGGATCTGATGCGTTGGCGCCAGAACCATGGATCGGGGAGGGCACCCCTGAAACATGAGGCCAACGCAGCCTGGTTTGGCACGGAGCGCCCCGACTCTGCACAGAGATAGGAGCCGCCGGTAATCCACGACCCTCACCATGGTTGCGCTCCCTCGACTCTACGGCACCAATTGATCAACGAACAACGCACAGTCAAGCCTGCAGGGAGGAGGAATCGGGAAGGACAAGGCGATGAACACGAGACAGATGTGGGCCCGAATTGTCACCCCGAGGGGGGGGGGGCTCCCGCTCGAGCGGGGACCCTTATCCGACAATCACACCCCAAGCCCCCCTCCCCCCGGGAATTCCTGCACAGGAGTTCTGAGAGACGTACAGGTACGGCCGAGGTACTTCCAGAAGGATCGCTGCATGGGGGACCGAGCTTGTTTCGTTTGCCCCCAGGGGCGCCTAGGTGCACGAGCAGGGCTCGAGGAGCGACCAGGGAGCGACCTGCAGAACAGCGAGCGCCTCCTGAACCCGAGGCGGCCCTTAGTTCAGCGAGTTGACTGTGGGATTGCCAGTGTGGCGCACCCTCGCCGCGGCCCCTGCTGCTGCCACGACCCCTGCTGCCACGGCTGGCCGCACCGGCCCACTCGACGCTGAAGTCTTCCGCACCTGAGTGCCCTCCTCCTCCTCCTCCTCCTCCGGTCCTCCGCGCGGCCGCCCTTGTCCCATTTTCCCCTCTTGCACGCTGGCCAATTCGCCTCTCGGTCGTCCCGAATCGCCACCCGCTGGAGCAGCTTCTCTGCCTCGCCGCTGACGGAGAGAAAAAGTCAGCACTGTCAGCTCGTGGCCCGTGAGCGCACCCGCACGTCGCCACCCCGCGCCGCTCAGCACCCCCCCCCCACTCGCCGCACGCCCCGAGCGGGGCCCTCGGACCCGCCGCTGCGCGCCTGCCTGCCCCGCGGCCGCCGCATGACGGAGCTGCCCCCCCCGGCGGCGCGCCGCACGGCCATGCAGGGTCAGCCAGCACCGAACCAGCAGATCGGATCGGAGCTTGGGAGCCCACAGTCGTCGAGCACAGAAGAGCCCCCAACCCTAAGAGCACGACGAAGACGTGGCCTCAGCGAGGTCCCCGTCTTCGCATCAGGGATGAGAGCTCTGGGCGGCCTTGGTTCGGTACATCTGCAGAAAGGACCCCCCTATCCCTAATGCTTCTGGCCCTCCTAACGTGGGTCCCCTTCCAGAGGATCCGGGGTCCTTTCTCGGCGTACAAGAGACGTGCGCGCCCAACCACGTACATGAACACGCCCCGCCCGTCTGCCGCGTGATACAAGCGGTCGCGCAGTGCGTACTCTCGAAACCAGTGTGGACTAGTGCACGTGTACGTCCGTCCTTCGCTCCAGAGAACGTGCGTCGGATCGGGCCGCATGGGCATGGAGTCGGAATGGGATCGAATCGGCCGCGCCAAGACGTTCGACGAGGCCATGCAAGCATCGCGCCGAATCGGGCCGTCCGACTATCGGACTCGGATCGGACTGGGCCGGCCGAAATCGAGATCGAAGCGGACGATCGAATCGGCGTGGACCCTGTCATGTGGGGGCCACGGGCCACGTCCTGCACCGAACGCATCTGCACAGTGCTGGGTACGTCACCCGGCTGTTCTTCTTTGAAGGGCAGCGGGAAGGGACCGGAAGGCATCGGCCGGCCCCCGTCTGGCTCGAGAACCGAGGGCCAACAGCAGAACGACCAGGGAACACCGAGCCCCTCCCCAACGAAGAGAGGGTTCCTTCTTCAGGGCCCCGACTGTACCCCGCGTGCCGGGCTGAAGCGTGGTGGGCCACAGCGGGCGGCTCCACACGCTAAAGAAACGCTCCTGAACGGGCACTCTGCGCCCAAAGAGGGCACGACGCAGACGGGTGCAGATGGGAACGGGCCCCGGACCCCGGGGCCTCCTCTCGGGACCAGCTCCTCATCCCCCCAGCCGTTGCTGGGCGGTCCCGCGGCCCGTGGAAAGACCCGAGGACACAAGACGACAGAAACATTCAAGGGCCCGCTTCCCGCAGGACCCGTTTGGTGACACGGCTGGCTCCGGAAAACCTGGAACCCGAACACACTTGCCATCTCCTCCGCCGGCTGTGCGAACCCGCCGGCTTCCGCTGGCCTTCTGCTGGTTTCCGCCAGCGAAGCCGCCCTTCGTTTTGCCTCCGCCGCCTTCCGCAGGCCGTCCGCCGAGGAAGAGATACCAACCTCCATGAGATCCGACGCCGCGCGCTAATTGCACCATCGTGCACAAGCCACGACCAGAGCACTGGACCACCCCTTTGCGTAGTATTTTCCGAAGCGGATCGATCTGTGAGGGTCCTGGAGCCCGGAATCGGGCGAAAACCCGCGTCTGCGAAAAACTGCGACACCAGCGGAGCCTCGACGGCAGGACGCTCCCTGGAACGCCTCACAACACCACGAGCCCTGCGCCCCGACAGCAACGCCGTACGCTCCTGGGCGGGGTGGACTGGCACGCCCCTATCGGCGATGAGTGGGCGATCGGGGGTCGATGCGTCACCCCTTGAGCCTGTTCCCCCACCCCCCCTAGCGTTGCTCCTGACGTTGCCTTTGACGTTGCCTAACGCTGCCTTGGACCCGTTCCCTACCCGGCGAGCCCGGCGCCCCGATCGTGCGCGGCCAACGACTCGCCACCGCCTCGGCCGCGACCTCCATTGCCGTCCCCGGGGCACGGCGAAAGCCCTTGGACGGCGGGAAGGGCGAACAAAAACACGGCCCGAATTTTGTCAATGCTGTCGAGATCTGGGCACAGGACCCGTTTGCAACGTGGCGAACCCGGCAACCCGATTTTGGACGCCCAAAAAGGGCACGGAAAACAGGGGCATGTACCACAACCGATAGCGGCCACAGTAGGGCAGGCGAGCTTGCGTCTCAAGTGCACAAGGGCCGCGGCGACGCCGACAGCGAATCTTGGTCAGAATGAGCACGACCTGTTGGATGTTGTGCACAGTGTTTCAGTATTGTGTCATATCCCCCGGAAATCCTCCGCGGGCACCGGCTCGCCAGCGGCCGCCTCGGCCGCGCCCTCCACCGCCATCCCCGGGGTGTCGTCCAGCGGCAGCTCGGCTCCGCCCGCAGCCACCCTCTTCATCGAACCTGCGGGGCGGGGGGGAGGCCGGCTCCGAGGCGGGGACTTGCCCACATCTACTCTATACATATAATTATACATAAGCCGTTTAGAGACTTCAAACACACGTACTGAATCCAGCACCATTGTGGCCAGGTCGTTACAACAACGGCGATCGAGGTGCCCAGGTGGCACGCCCCACTCACCTGCCCGATTGTGAGACGCGGGCTGTGGGTGGCCATCGGTGCTGGAAGGGACGAGGACCGCCCTTGTGGGGGCGATCACCTTGGGAGCAGCTGGAAGTGGACTGGAGCAGACATCGACTCGACGGAGCACGACCTGGAGATTCTTACACTTCAATCCACTCACTGCCCGCACTACGGAGAGGTTGGAGGACATTGACCACGCCTGCGCGACCTTCGACTTCGTCAGCTTCAGTGGTACCCAGCGTCGGACCGACTTGCCACTACAACAACAGAACGCTGGAGAACGCTGGCGACTGGAGAGTGGATGGACACGAGCATCGATGACCAACAAGTCGGCGGGGATACTGTTCAGTTTTGGACGCAAGCTACGGCCACGGCACGTACGACGAGTGCCGGCGGCCCCAGAGCAATGTCAACGGCGGGGACTGGCGGCGCGACTGACATCGCGACAGTTCGACTATACCTCTATGGGCAGTACATACCGCCCCGCCCGACCACGATACAGGGACAAACACACACACACACACACACACTATACGAAAGATGTATGGACACTATGATGGATTGGCTTCAAGAGATACCTCAACAGACGCCCAGCCGAAGCGTGACCATCATCACCATCGACCTCAACGACGGCCTTGGAATGACACTGACCGAGAATGGTAGGGGATACTACTTCGTCGATACGGATGCAGTACACCAGCCTGGAGCCAGAAAGGAACACTATGCAGGGCGGCGCTTCAGGGAAATACTGCAGGGCCATGCGATGGTGGCGACCACGACACAAAAGGCGGACGACACATGGTATGGCAAATTGTGACAACAGCTCTTTGGTGGATTCCGTTTGTATACCTCAGTCTATGAGCAGGTAGGAACTCAATTCTGTATCGCTGGCGGGGCTTGAAGGGCATTGCAACAGATACCGAACAAATCCAAACGAGACCATCTGCCTGTTTATGTCAACTTACGTGTACCCACAATCTCGGAACAACGACAACGGGAGCAGACGCTAACGTGGAACGCCGAGACGATGATGCAAGCCTACACTGGACGCGACCAGGAATCGAAGAGCAATTTCATTGAGGAGATGGAACTCACGCTGGAACACAACTGGGACGAGCTGCTGGACTACGCGAACCGCGTCTCGCCAGACTATCTCCTCGAAAAGCTTGAGGACACGCTGATCCACGTGGGACAACAATTCTTCCCACGAGAACCCGAACGAGACGGACGATACAAAGCACTACGAGAACGACGCATGCTACTGCTCAAGGCCCGCAGGGAATACAGGCTACATCATGATGAACAGTCCCAAGAAGAGGAGCAGGGGGTGATTCACTGACTGAAGAGGCTCTCAGCTTACATGCGGAAGGAACGTGAACTGGAATGGAAGCACTACCAGGACGAACTGCTGGAACAAGTATGGGACACTTGGCGAATCCGAAATATGGCGGACGTCTATCGACTGGTGCGACGGGCGGCAAGCACGAAGTACGGGGTGACGAAACGACATCACATTGTGGACAGAATTTTGGCAACGCCCTGGACCTGACGGCGGCATGGCGGCAACTTTAGTGGAGGAATGGAATGACTGGCGAACGACACTACAGCCAGGAGCGCACAAGCCTGCGGTACTTGATGAATCATATCGTCGAAACGCTTTGCGAGATCTCCGACGGCTGGGGCGATGGATCAGGAGGGCCCCAAAGAGAAGGACACAACCGCCCCATTAGAGCTCCTAGCCATCTTGACGAACCCGACCGGGCGGAAAGGACCCGCAAGCCTCGGAGCTCCTGAAGAACCTCTGAGCGCCCCGCGTTTTCGAGCTGTCCTGGAGGATGGCCTGCTTAGGATTAGGCAGAGTGGTATGACCCCGGGTTACTGGCATCTGAGCAAAGGCGTCACGCTGCCCATAAAGGTGACGGCCCGTTCTTTAGGAGGCACCGCCAAGGGTACCCGACCAATTCATCTGTTGGCGCCTCTCGGCAAGAGATGGTACGCTGTTCAGAGCAGTGCACCGAGCATGCCATCACAAGTGCATGGTTTCATGGAAGACAGCTCGAAGGAAGCGGCGATCACAGCTGCACAGTGCACAATGTGGCGCGCGCGCAAGCAAGCAAGGCCGCACGAGCATCTCACAGTTGCATGATTTGAGCAATGCGTTCGGCAGGTCTCATGACAGGAATTCGATGAGGCCCAGCCTGAGCTTATGTGGGCGAGGAGCTGCAAAGCCTGGGCGGACAAAGGTACCGCGAGGCAGTAGTGCAGCTTCCCAGTGAGGACGGCAAGATCACGCATCGGATTGGGTGTGGCCCGTTTATGGGCGACCCGTACGTTGTGCGTGTGTTCCTTCTTGTCTTCCAGAGCGGGGTGAATGTATGGCAGCATCGCATGAAACAGTCAGGTAGCGATGTTGGCAATTGCATCACGGAGAGCCCATTTACAGGCCGAGACGTGGACCTCTCGCTATGCCGATACGCAGACGCTAGATTAAAATGTTTGGTGGCTGAAGAAATTGAGCCCCTGGAGTCTCTAGCTCAACGTAGTTCTCTCGAAAACAGTGCTCTGGACAACCCTCTAGAGACGATCGGCTGTCGGCAGAACCGCGAAAAGCAGGACATCCTCCCCTCCCGAGACGGGGTCCCTTGCGAGAGTCCCTGTGGAGATGTTCCCGAGCGAACATGATCCCAAGAACCCCAAGCCCAATAACCCTTCCAACGAGAGCCCCTGCAATGCAAAACGACGGAATGCAATGCGAAGCGCGCAGCAGCTCAATGCACATATATATATATATATATATATGTATACATATATGTGTATGTATATATATATATACATAAATAGTAATATACATACTCATATAACTGTATTTTCGTACGTATATAAACGTAAATCAGCTCACAAACATATACATACATGCGCATGGCCATATGCACCTGCATAATCAATGCCATGCGTACAAACACCTACATACACACATACTAACTTACATACATGCATACACATACATACATACACGCATGCATGCATGCATACATGCATATGTACACGCATACATATGTTCATGCAGACACACACATATGAGGAAGAGGGGGATGCAGTGAAACACGGCACGCCCACATATAGCGTGCATGCACTACTATATGTAAAACTGTAGGTCAAATGTGTAAAAGAGCAAGCATTGTACATACGAATGGCGTGTACATGTATATGTGCGCGTGTGTGTCCGCGTGTGTGTTGCATTGCCTTTTTGGCCCTGCAAGGTTTAGCGTTGCCTTTTTGTTTTAGCGTTTTTTTTCTAACACCATGTGGTAGCACTGTGTTTTTTTTAGCGGTGGCGATGTGACACAGCCAAAATGGCGCAACATGATATATTTTGATATATTTTGAAATCCCACTGCTCGTTTAGCGCCAGAAGAACTTCTGGGGAATAGCGTCTTCACCCGGAATAGCGTTTTCACAGGAAATAGCGTCTTCACCCGGAAAAGCGTTCTTCACCCGGATTGTAATCTTCACCCGGGATAGCGTCAATCTTCACCCGGAATAGCGTCTTCACCCGGAATAACGTCTTCACCCGGAATAGCGTCTTCACCCGGAATAGCGTCTTCACCCGGAATAGCGTCTTCACCCGGAATAGCGTCTTCACCCAAAATTGCGTTTTTAGAAGTAGCGTCTTCATAGGGGAAGTATTGTCTGTGTCCGCAGAACGCTTATTCACCCGTATAGAATCTTCTCCAAGAATAGCGTCTTCACGCGGAATAGCGTCTTCACCGTCTTCACCGGGAATAGCGTCTTCACCGGGAATAGCGTCTTCACGCGGGATAGGGTCTTCACCGTCTTCACTGGGAATAGCGTCTTCACAAGGAATAGCGTCTTCACAGGGACGCGTTGTCACAGGGAAAGCGTCTTGAAATAGCGTCTTCGGCGCCGGCGCGAACTGGGAACCCCGTTTGCCGGGGCAATGTGTATATACGTGTATAGATATGTACATATATATATATATATATGTGTAAATATGTATATATATGCACTTCTATATGTACGTATGTATGTACGCGTGTAATTCTACATGTATATAGATGTACATGTATCCATGATGTCCTATCTATATGTATCTAAATACCTATATATATATACACACGTACACATACTAGCGTGTGCCCGTGGGTTTTACCAACAGAGCTGAGCGGGTCAAGGCTTGGTGGCGCGCGCTGGATGGTGCGTGGCTGTCAGCTACTGCCGCAATTCCTTCGAAGCTTGTTCTGGCGCTCCCTCACTAGAAGCACCTCATGAACTGATGTGGGGGCCGAGGTGTTCGAGATTCGCGAAAGCAAGAGGTTACAGAACCCAGGCTGGAGCAGCGTTTGACGATTCTTGCCGGGATCGCGGTGGATGCGGGAGCGGGCCGGAGCGAACGCATCGCCGTCTCGGGCCGCGCCGGAGGTGCGGCAAAGTAAGGACCGCAGCAGGGCAGCGCTCCGAATCAAGATGTCGCTGCTCATGTTGCGAAACATTGCCTCTCTTGCTCACCACCGCTCCTGCGGAGCAGGGGTCGTCGTCGTCGCCCGGGAAACAGATATGCAGCACGACCAGCGCGTCAACAACTGTTGTCTTGCGGCCGCGAGGGGCCTCTAGCCTCTCGTCCGACCCACTCTATTGGAGGCAATTTTGAAGCCTTTAGTGGACCGTTCGTGAGCCCCTCGGGTGCATTTTTTTGATTTGAGCAGGGACAGGCCGTCCTGGCATTCCTGTAGGCCTACCACAGCATGTTCTTGGAACCTAAAAATATTTGAACAACACACAAACAATGTTCTTATAACATAAGCCCGATGTGTTGAAGCAAGACAGACTCAGCCAGAAATGTTCAAAGAACATTCCGTGGAGACCACAAAAGGTTCTTAGAACATTCTATGGTAGGCCTATAGGCACGCCAGGACGCTTCGTCACTGTTTGATTGATAGCACCTAGGACCTAGGACCTAGGACCTAGGACGCTTCGCCACCGGCAGTTTGCTTAGGACCTAGGACGCGTTGTGCTCGACATTGGCAAGGCGAATTCTTGCTTACCTCGAACCTGCAAGTCCCGGCGATCGCGAGGACGCCCCCAGATACATTTTGGACGGTGAAAAAAATCGACACGCTGAGGCCCTGGCAGTGGCGGGCGACGCCCCCCGGCACTCTACAAGCTCTGCTATACAAGAAAATCCCTCGGACGTGCACGCGGCAATCGGGCAGTGCTGCGCCCTCCAGCTGACAGCCTGCGCCCCTCTTCTTCCCTTCCGCCATCCCCCCCCACCGGCCCACCCACCTGGCGCTTATCGCTTGCTTGCAGGTTGCCGAACAGCGGACCACCAAGCACAATGTCGGCTGGTGGCTGGTTACCATTCCCCCTCTCACGTATATGATGTCTGATTGATTCATCCCTACATCCCCCCGGCCATCGCCTAGCGGCACACAGCACAGAAAGATGCCACGACAAGGCCACTGCAGAACGACGCCTGCATTCCCCCGCACACCTGCTGCTGCCGAGCTGCGAGCAACCGCAATGCCTGACAGCGCCAGACGGACACAGCTCCAGTGTTCGAGCTGGCTGGTGACCGAGGAAGCGTGCAATAATGCCACTGATGTCACATAGAAGGAACGGTGCGGCAAACCGCGCATAAAGACACCGAACGCAAACTGCAACAAAGTGCTTGTTGAAACGGCAACTGCCAGCAATCGTACAAAGTTTCTGTAAAAAGTGTTTGAATTGGCACAATTCTGAAAAGGACAGTTAAACAGCCACTGGCTCTAAGCTTGCTTCGTAAGTGCCGGCGCCTCCACGGGGCCGACGGATTGCACTGAGAATGAAAATTGAGTCAAACGCTCCACGGGGCAGAACGTCTGAGCGAATAGGATCTCAGGCGAAAATGTGCAGCGACCTTACCAGCGCTGATGGCAAAATGGCCTGGAACTCAGGGCAAAAAAAGGGTGTGATTCACGCCGAACGGCCTGCAAGCGAGGGCACGGACGCCACGGTCAAGCTCCGGCCCAGGGGTCGCTGGAGCACCTCTCGAAGAACTTCTCGAACACCCGCGAGTGGAGGTCCTTCCCCAGCCTGAGGACTCTCGGCCCACTCGCCGCCGCCGTCGGCGGCCGCGCCCGACCCTCGCTGGCCACGCCTCCGACCACTCCGCCCGCAGACTCGCGCGCTGGTGCGGGGGGGGCGGCAAGCCCGCGGGCGACCACCGGCGCGCCGCACACTTCTGGGCACGCGGGCGCAGGCCGGCGCGCTGGCGCCGCCGGCCGCGCCGCAGGCTTCGGGGGGGCGTCGAGCTGGAGGCTGGGCGGGAGCTCCAGGCCGGGGGGTGGCTTCAGCATGTCCCAGAAGGCACAGGCGCGCGGCGGAGAGGAAGGTGGATCTCGAACGGCGGCCCGGCGATCTTGCGACGCGAGGCGCATCTCCAGCAGTGGGGCACTGGCCGGAGGCATGCGAAGCAGCTCGGGGCGCCTCTCGCCCCTGGCAGCCGCGACGCGCTTGGCGAGTACCACCGCTGCCAGCAGGAGGCCCAAATCGTCGTGCATGCCGACGTCCCCCTCAGGGGCGCGACTGCCGCTGCTGCCGCACCTCTCCGGGAGGCTGCCTTTGGACATGTACTTCGGACGCCCAGTGACAGCTTCAGACACGACCTTCTCCTCCGCGGAGCCCTTCCCCAGCGCCGGCGCCTGCGCAACCGGCCCGGGCGCCGTCGTGCCCTCGGTGGACGCGGGCGGCCTGCGCGTCGTCACGGCCTCGAGCCCCGGCGCGCGTTCCTGCGGCAGGGCCGTGTTGGACCAGAAGAGCGGGCTCGCGCTGCCGCAGGGCTGGCACGGCAGCCCGTGCCCCACCGGCGCGTCGGTGAACTGGTGGAGGGCGGCGGCGAACTGCGGAAACCTGAGCCTCTTCCCCCGCCAGATGACGACTGGCATGCCCTTGCCGTGCCCGCACTCCGTGAGGTGGATCAGGTTGCTTTCCAGCCCCTGTCTGCGGGCTGGGAACACACGGCACTGCTGCGATGTCATGCGGAAGTGATACTCGCTTAAGACCTCGCGACACCGTTTCGCCCCATCCGCGTCACAGAAGTTCAGGAACGCATAACCGAAGTTGTAATTGTTACGCGAGTCCCAAGGCAAAAAAAAGAAATTGAAATCGGCCATGCTGCCCACCGCGTCCTGAATCTCAGTCAGGAGCTGCTCCTGGGTGCACCTTCGAGGCACACTGCGGAGCATCAGAGTGGTGATGGGAAAATTGATCATTCCGAACATGGTCCCGCCCGCCATGGCCACCTGAGCCCGGATAGTAGCAGCTGAAACAGCTCTGCTCGAAACGTGCCAGCGTAAGCCAAGATGGCTTGCGCCAAAATGGCTGCGGACCCTCTCGGGTGCTCTTTTGGGGATCGTAGGGGCCTCTCGGGGCCGTCTTGGGCAGTGTAGGGCACCTCTTAAGCCGTCTTGGGACCGTCTTGGGCCAACTTGGGCGCCTCTTGGGCCGCCTTGGGGCCATCGTGGGCTGTCTTGGGTCCCTTGGACCCCGCTTAGGGTCCTCTTGGGGTATTTCTTGGGCCGTTCTGGGGCCGTCTGGAGCCATGTTTGGGACCTCTTGGGGCAATCTTGGAGGCTCCTGGAGCCGTCTTGCACGCTTCAAAAAGCAGGAAAGCGCATCTGCTGAGCATGTCATTTTTCAGGGAGGAGTGTGGCGATTGTTGCTCAGTGGAGCCCTCTTGGGGGCCCCCCTTGCGCTCTCTGAGCGCGTTTTGGAAGCTTCTCGGGCAAAGGGGATGATGTCTGGAACCGCCTTTGGCTGTTTGGCGGGCTGCTTGGGGGCTGAAAAAGGTTTCTGGGGCTCCTCGGGCCGCTGTGGAGCCGTGTGGATGATTTCTGGAGCCGTCTGCGGCCGCTTGGGGGCCCTCTTGGGGCCGCTTTGGCGTCTAGGGTGCAGGCCCATCCCAACCCGCCAGGCACCCTTCGAATATGGTTCGACCTATATATATATATAGACATACATACACAAGGCTGCATTGGCGCTTCGCGCCATGCACCTTGTTCCTTGAAGCTTTGGAACGGTTGGTCTGTCGCGCCTTCCTCTTTTCCCTGTGAGGCGTGCTCGCTGACTCGTATCACGTAGAAGAAGGGAAGGGAAGAAGGGGGCAGTGGACGGGCGAAGGCTGAATCGGAGACCACGGGCGCACGGAATGGCGTAAATGGAAAATACTGAAATCCTGGGTGCGCAACAGGAATGTCCGAAAAAATTGTTGCGAACCTGGGGTTGTGGGCAAACTGCGGCTTTCCGTGATGAAATACCATCAGAGCGGGCGAGAACTCAGGGATCTACATGGGGGCCTGCCGAAGCGGTGTGGGGGCCGTGTGGCCCATCTCGGAGCCACCTCGGACTGTCCTCGCGGCGTCTTGGGACTGCCGCTCGCCCGTTTGCACGCTTAGGTGAGCGTTGAGAAGGCGCCCTGGGGAGCTGGAATTCGTGAGTGGCCCTGTTGAGGACCGCCCAGACGGTGTCCCCAGCCTGTCATGGAGCCGCCTATGTGCAGTATGGGAGTCGTCTAGGGCCCTCACGGCGCCTTCCTAAAGAATAAGGATGCTGATTTGGCTTGTGTTGGGGCGTCTCCTGGCCGTCAGGGCGCCTCCCATGGACAGTTTTGGGGCCGTCCCGGTCCCTCGTAAAGCCACTTTGGGAATTCAGGAAGCGCGTTTGGGTTTAGTTGTGGCGATGTTCGGAACGCCCGGCAGGCCGAAGGAGCGAATGGTAGTAAATCTTTCAATATCATTGAGTATCAACGAGTTTCAGGTTCGAGCGCGTGTTGGAGGTAACTTCTGGGTCGCCTCAGGGCATCCGACGAGGGCCAAGGCCAACTTGATGCCAGTTTGGATCGTCTCGGGCGTGTCTTGGGCCTTCTGCCGACCGCCTTGGGGTCAGCTTGGGGTGGTCATGGGGCCGCTTGTGGGCAATTAAGGAGCCGTCTTGGGTCCCCGTACGGCTTTTCTGGAGTCGGGAAAGGTTTTCGGTGCCTCGCCTGCGTTCTCGGACGCCCGGCAAGCCGAATGAGGACAGAGTCGACAAGCATACAAAAACCATAGACAAATCACGGTTTCGAGCGCCTCTTGGAAATAACATTCGAAGCGCCTTCGAGCATCCAACAAAGGCCTGGACCGCATGATGCCATCTTGGACCGTGTGTGGCGTCTCTAGGGCGTTGCGCCAGCCGTCGTAGGGGTCACTTTTGGGCGGTCATGGGGACTCTTGTGGGCAGTTTGGGGACCGCTTCGGGCGCTCATGGGGCTCATTTGGGCGGTCAAGGAGCGGTTGTCCGCGCGTGTCCAACGGTCTCGGACGCGTGGAAGGTTGAATTAGCGGGCATCTGGCGTGGGTCAAGGCTAGCTGGATGCAGTCCTGGACCGTCTTGGGTGGCTCATGGGCGTTTCGCCGATCGATTTGGGACTGCCACCCGCCTGCGTGCACGCATTGGCAAGGATTTCTGGCCCCCCCCCGTGCCAAGGATCCTGGGGGTCGTTTCGGGGGGGGGGTCGCACCCCCCAAATAATAACATATGGAAACGGGAATATACGTAGCAATTCGCAGATGCGGATAAGAGTGGGGGGGCGGTGGGGACGTCGGCAGTTTGCGAAACTCTGGAGAAGCCCGCCGCAGGCGCCAAACACCGTTTTTTCGTTAAACGAATGTGGGTCGGTCGCGGGTGGGTCGCAAATGGGTCGCGGGTGGATCGCAATTGGGTCGCGGGTGTAGAGAACAGAAAATCCACCCCACAATCATCACCCCGACAAGCGAAGCCGTTTAGTAAACGCATACAAGGAATGAATCGAACATGGCAGGATCAGAGAAACTATGGATTCAGTTTGTGTCGGGGTTTCGGTTTTCTGCTATGCCTGGCGGCCCATAGGGGCCAGACGGATCGCGAGGAGGCGGAGGAGGAGGAGGAGGAGGAGGAGGGGCCATCTGTGGTTGTGGCTCCTCGCGTTTCTCCGGCCTGCCTCTCTCCCCTGCCCCTCCTCCCTCTCTCCCTAAACCCCCCTCCCTCCTCCTCCTCCCCCGCCCCTCCCCCCGAAATGGGACGAATTACAACCGACGAGTCCCAATTCCAACCGTTCGGAGCGAATTGCAACCATAAATGGGACCAGTTACAACCATGGGATCTTCAGAAGTACTTCTTTCTTCTTCAGAAGTACTTCTTTCTTCTTCAGAAGTGCTTCGATTCCTTAGGATTCCTTATGATCCCTTAGTATCCCTTAGGATCCTTAGGATTCCTTAGGGTCCTTGGGATTCCTTAGGATCCTTAGGATCAGGACTCCTCCGGATTCCGTCAGGAATCCTTAAGAATATTTGCGAACCCATGGGAATCTTGAAAAATCCTTCGGGGAAGGGGGCGCTTTGGTGGCCTTCTTGAGGTCTGTTTGGGCCACTCTTAGGGCCCTCCTGGGGCCTTCTTGGAGCCCTCCTGGGCCCCTTATTGACTTTTCTTGGCGCCCAAATAAGCACTAGAAAGGCCAACTATCGAGGGCTGCAGGAGGGCCAACTTTTGAGGGCAACACTACGAAAACTACTACTACTACTTCGACCCACTGCTACGACTTCTGCTACGACTACTACTGCTACAGCTAATACTATTACTTCTACTCCTACTACTACGACCACTGCTATCATGGCCAGCCTCTACTACTACGCCTACTGCATTTTATAATATTACTTCTACTGAAGCGACGCCGACTACTCTAACTACAACAACAACTACTACTACTAGTACTGATATTCCTGCTACCAGCACCACCACTTCTGGTACCATGGCTACTACTACTACTACTACTACTACTACTACTACTACTACTACTACTACTACTACTACGACTGCTACTACTACTACTACTACTCCTACTACTACTACTACTACTACTACTACTACTACTACTACTACTACTATAAGTATTGCCAGTACTACTACTGTCACTACTACTACTACTACCACTACTACTACTACCACTACTGAGAGTGACCACGACTACTATTACTACGACTACTGCGAGTCTTGCTTTGCCTGCTACGACTACTACTACAACACTACTCGTACCACTGCCAACACCACCAGTAGTATTACTGCTACTACTCAATCTACTACTACGACTACTGCTACTACTACTACTACGACTACTGCTACTACTACTACTACTATTACTACTACTACGACGACGACTACTACTGCTACTACTACTACTACTACTACTACTACTACTACTACGAATACTACTACGATTACTACTACTACTACTACTACTACTACTACTACTACTACTAATACTACTAATACTACTAACGACTACTACTACTACACTACTACTACTACTGCTAATACTACTCTTAGTCTTACTCTTATTGTGAGTACTACCACTACCACTACTACCACTCTACACAACTGCTACTACTACTGCTGCTACTATCATTACTACGGCTGCCGCCACTACTACTAATGCTAGTACGACTAGTGGTACGACTACTATCGCTACTACTACTACACTACCACTACTACTACCACTACTGCTACTATTACTACTACTACTACTACTACTACTACTACTACTACTACTACTACTACTACTACTATTATTACGATCACTACCACTACAACAACAACAACAACTACTACTACTACTACTACTACCTACCACTACCAATACCACTACCACCACCACTACCAGTACGACCACTCTCGCTGTTCATAATGCTACTAACTTTATGGATTACTACTACTACTACTACTACTACTACTACTACTAGTGCTACTACTACTACTACTACTACTACTACTGCTACTACTACTACTACTACTACTACTACTACTAGTACTAGTACTAGTACTACTACTACTACTACTACTACAACTACTACTACGACTACTACTATCATTGCTCCTACTACGACCACTGATCCTCCTACTAGCCATTATACCACTATTCTTGGTACTACTACGACCAATACTACTAGTATTTCTGCTGCTACTCTTCTGTCTGCTGCTACGACTTCTACTTCTACAACAACAACTACTACTACTAGAAATCCTGCAACGACGACGACTACGACGACGACGACGACGACGACGACGACTACTACTACTACTACTACTACCTTGAATAATGCTACTACTACTACTACTACTACTACTACTACTACTACTACTACTACTACTACTACTACTACTACTACTACTACTACTACTACTACTGCTATAGTGATACCACGACGACTAGTACTACTACTACTACTACTACTACTACTACTACTACTACTACTACTACCACTACTACTACGAACAAAAAACAATAGCGGTAGGTGAAGCACCCTTGGGCGATTACAATGTGAACCATCACTTCGTCTTGCGGCCAAAACGCCGGAATCCAGATTTTGAATCCCCGGCACGGCTTCGAATCCGAGGCGGGTCGTGCGGTGGCACGCGGCCCCCTACCAATCCACGCGACCCACGGTTTTTTGTCGGAGAGGGGGGGGTCACGACCCCCCCCCTATCGACACGGATTGGGATCCGAGTCGCTACCCCCCCTTGTTTGGGGGGGGTCGGCATCTTCATGTTGCCGACCCCCCGTGGGTCGCGTGGATTAGTAGGGGGCCGCGTGCCACCGCACGACCCGCCTCGGATTCGAAGCCGTGCCGGGGATTCAAAATCGGGATTCCGGCGTTTTGGCCTCCTGACGGTTTGATCATTCGCATTGCGATCGCCCAATGGTGGCCAAGTGCCATCATTGAAAAATAACCACTACTACGACCCTTTACTACTACTACTACTACTACTACTACTACTACTACTACTGCTGCTACTACGACTACTACTACTACTACTACGACTACTACTACTACTACTACTGCTACTACTACTACTACTACTACTACTACCTACTACTACTACTACTACTACTACTACTACTACTACTACTACTATTACTACTACTAATACTTCTACTACTACTACTACTACTACTACTACTACTACTACTACTACTACTACTACTACTACTACTACTACTACTACTACTACTACTACTACTACTACTACTACTACTACTACTACTACTACTACTACTACTACTACTACTACTACTACGACTACTACTAGTACTAGTACTCGTACTAGTACTAGTACTAGTACTAGTACTAGTACTACGACCAGTACCAGTACCAGTACTAGTTACCTGTACTAGTACTTAGTAAAGTAGTAGTAGTAGTACACTATAGTCAACTATTATACTACTACTACACTACTAATACTACTGACACTACTAACTGACTACTACGACTACATTACTACACTACTAACCTACCACTACACGACTACTACTACTACTACTATTACACTACTATACTACTATAACTATACTACTAATATGCTACGGCTACTACACTACTACTACTTACACACTACTACTAATACATACTAATACTAAACTACTACTACACTTACACTACTACTACTACTACTACATACTACTAACTACTATTACTACTACTAATACTTACTACTATACCACTACTACTACTACTACTACTACTAATACTAATACACTACTACTTACTACTACTACTACTTCTTACTACTGCACACTACTACCCTGAACAACTGAACTACAACAACAAAACTACCACTACTTACTAAACTTACATTTGCTATTAACTTACTACTTACTACTATACTAACTACTACTAATGACGGATTTACTACGAATACTTACTGACTACTACTACTACTACTATACTACTACGATACTACTACTACTACGGTTCACTGCGACTACTACTACGACGACGACCGACGACGACTACTACTACTACGATCCAAGACTGTAATACGCACTACTACTACTACTACTACTGCTACTACTACTACTACTACTACGAGTACGACTACTACTACTACTACTACTACTACTACTACTACTACTACTACTACTACTACTACTACTACTACTACTACTACTACTACTACTACTACTACTACTACTACTACTAACTACTACTACTACTACTACTACTACTACTACTACTACTACTACTACTACTACTACTGCTACTACTGCTGCTACTACTACTACGACTACTACTACTTCCCAAAACGACGATCCCGTCCGCCAACCCGTCATGTCATCGATATTGGTTGCTGGGGCTCAGCACGCGCAGAAAGTGTGTTAAACTTCAATGCGAGTAGGGAGGGGGGGCGGCGGGAAGGGGGAGCGACGTAGGGAGGAGGAGAAGGATGAGGAGGACGATGAGGAGGAGGAAGAGGATGAGGACGATGGGGGAGGAGGAGGAGGAAGAGGAGGAGGAGGAGGAGGAGGAGGAGGAGGAGGAGGGGTAGGAGGAAGAGGATGAGGAGGAGATGGGGGAAGAGGACGGAGGAGGAAGAGGAGGTGCGAGGTGCGAGCTATACGACGTAGTCGTGTGAGAAAGAGAGCCCCGCCTCCCCTGACCTCGTAGCCGAACTGGGCGACAAAGTAGTCGAACGCGACGAAGCACAGGAAGACGAGCGTCAATACTGCTGGGAATTGAATTGAAACCGCAAGAGCGACTCTTCCACCAAACAAACACCGAATATACGTCCCCACAAGCCAGAAACAAACAATGATATATGCCTTGCTTGCCCCGTGGGCCTGGGCCAGGCTCAGCCAAAATACAGCGAGGCCCCTTCGATGTCGTGGAGGAGAGCCCGACTCTTGCAGTGGCCCAAACAAAATGCCTGAGCGAAAAAAAATCCACCCACCAAAAAGCATAGCTACTGGTTCTTGCAGTTGTCGTTTGGCGTTGAAGGGGAGGGCGAAGCAGACGTGGAAGGCTGCCCCTGCTGCTCCGTAGCCCTGTTCAACGCGGCCAAGACATCTGGCGTGAAAGCGAAAGCAGCTCCTTGCCGACGGTCGGCCACGGCAGCAGCGGTTCCGCCCCGCAAAATCTCGCCATCTGCAACCAGCGCCGCTCGCCGCCTGGCCCATGCGCCGCCGTCGGCCGACGACGCGCCAGGGCGAGGCTGGGGGGGATCCTGCGAACCCACTCCTCCAGGCCCTTCGCACCCTCCTTCAGCACGTGGTGCGCCAGGCTGATCTTGTGAGCTCGCATCCGTCGACTCCTGGCGCTCTGCGCCGACAGGTGAGGCGACAGGCCCAGCAACGGCCGCATCGACTTGGCCAGAGGGCGACGCCGCCCGAGCAACCTCCGCCTCGTTCGCCGTCACGTCCGCTGCCTGCACCGGGCCTGCCGCGCCGCCTCCGCCCTGGGCAGCCGCCCCCCGTGGGGACCCTGGGCAGGACCGCACCTGCTCCACGCCCTGCTCCTCGGTGAACTCCTCCCGCGTCTCCTCCTGCTCTTCACCTCGAGTGGCCGCCTGCGCCTCGGACGCCTGCAACGCCGAGACGAGCGCCGAGGCAAGCCGCGTGGGCTCACTGCCACGGTGCACCAGCGCCGCGAAGGTGTCGAGGAGGTGGGAGACGGCACGTGCCTCAGCTCGGCGGTATTGGGCGCGCCGCCCTGCCGCTGTGCGGTTGGGCCGCCGCCGCGGCCGCTCCGGAGCGCCGAGGCCGGACATGGAGGCGGAGCGAGAGCTCCGACCGCGCGGGCTCGGGGTTCGAGCCAAGCAGGCTCGAGCCGAGCTGGCGCTCGGAGGAGGAAGAGGAGGCATGATGAGGGACGAGGGAGGGCTCCAAGAAGGCCCCAAGGAGGGCCCTAAGAGTGGCCCAGAGAGACCCCAAGAAGGCCCCCAAAGCAGCCCCTTCCGAGAACTATATTCTGTTTCGGTTGTTCTTCCCGCCCCCTTCCGAATCATGAAATATGTTTCGGTTGTTTTTCCCTCTTGCTGCCGTTTCGGGCTCTTTTAAGGCCCCTTGTAGGACGCCAGTCCACTGGACCCACCAGCACCCCTCGAAACTGGCGGCAGTTTCGCAGATCGCCCCCCCCCCCCCCCCCACGGGGATGGCGAGGTCCAACCTGGGCCCCCATAGGACGTCACTCTGCTGGGCCCCCCTGCAGCCCTCTAAAGTTGGCCCTTCTAGGGCTTGTTTGGGCGCCAAGAAAAGTCAAGAAGGGCCCCAGGAGGGCTCCAAAAAGGCCCCAAGAGGGCCCTAAGAGTGGCCCAAAGAGACCCCAAGAAGGCCCCCAAAGCGCCCCCTTCCCCTAAGGATTTTTGTCAGGATTCCTATGGATTCGTAAAGATTCCTAAGGATTCCTGGCGGAATCCGGAGGAGTCCTGATCCTAAGGATCCTAAGGGTCCTAAGGAATCCCAAGGACCCTAAGGAATCCTAAGGATCCTAAGAAATCCTAAGGAATCATAAGGAATCCAAGGAATCCTAAGGAATCGAAGCACTTCTGAAGAAGAAAGAAGTACTTCTGAAGAAGAAAGAAATATATCTGAAGAAGAAAGAAGTACTTCTGAAGATCCCATGGTTGTAATTGGTCCCACTTATGGTTGCAATTCGCTCCGAACGGTTGGAATTGGGACCAGTCGGTTGTAATTCGTCCCATTTCGGGTGGAGGGGCGGGGGGGGAGGAGGAAGGGGGGTTTAGGGAGAGAGGGAGGAGGGGGAGGGGAGAGAGGCTGGCCGGAGAAACGCAAGGAGCCACAACCATAGATGGCCCCTCCTCCTCCTCCTCCTCCTCCTCCTCCTCCTCCTCCTCCTCCTCCGCCTCCTCGCGATCCGTCTGGCCCCTATGGGCCGTCAGGCATAGCAGAAAACCGAAACCCCGACACAAACTGAATCCATAGTTTCTCTGATAGGGCTGTTCAGTTATCGCCCAAGGCCGTTGAGAAAAACGTCAATTGTCGGGTACGGGTGGTTTTTCCTTCCTTGAAGGTGGGTCGCGGATGGGTCGCGAATGGGTCGTGGGGTGGGTCGCCGGGTGGGTCGCAAGGTGGGTCGCAGGTGGGTCGCGGGTGGGTGGTCGCGGGTGGGTCGCGGGTGGGTCGCGGGGTGGGTCGCGGGTGGGTCGCGGGGTGGGTCGCGGGGTGGGTCGCGAGGTGGGTCGCGGGGTGGGTCGCGGGTGGGTCGCTGGGTGGGTCGCGGGGTGGGTCGCGGGGTGGGTCGCGGGGTGGGTCGCGGGGTGGGTCGCGGGATTGCGGGTGGGTCGCGGGGTGGGTCGCGGGGTGGCTCGCAGGGTGGGTCGCGGGGTGGGGCGCGGGTGGGTCGCGTGTGGGACGACGACAACAACAATAACAACAACAACAACAACAACAACAACAACAACAACAGCAACAACAATAACAACAACAGCAGCAGCAACAACAACACCAACTACAACAACACCAACACCACCACCAACAACAACAACAACAACAACAACAATAATTTTGAGACTGTCCGCCCTTATCTGCTCGAGTGTCTAATAACGCGTATTTCCCAAACCCTCGATACCCGCCCTCTTCGTCTTCGATCGAACCCCTTTTGGGGGGTATACCTTTCTTCCTTGCAGGCCGGGCCCCGGCAAACGGCGGGGCGGCCGCGGACCGTCGGCCTGGCCAGCGGCAGCGCTGATCGGCGGGGCGGCCGCGGACCGTCGACCCGACCCCAAGAGGGACGGACAGGGGACCGACCACGACGAACGACGACGACGACGACGACGACGACGACGACGACGACGTCGAAGACGACGGCGACGACGACGACGACGGCGACGACGAGCGAAAGCGAGAGCGAGAGAGAACGACAGCAAGGCCACGAAGGGCACGAAGTAGGCCACGAAGGGCGTCAGCGGGGACACGAAGGGAATGCGTTTGGGGCCACGAAGAGCGCGAACGAGCGGGGGCCACGAAGTGCAGATAATGCGGGGCCACAGGAAGCAACTATGGGGCCACTGAGGGTAGCAACTGGGCCACGTTAGACAATGAGGGGGACACAAATGGCGACAGCGGGGCCACGAAGGGCATGCACATGGGGCCACAACGGGCGCGACTCCTGAGTGCCTGGGTGTCGGGAGCGCGGCGCTTGGGCAAATTGCAAGAAATTCCAACGCAAGGCTATTCTTCAGTAAGTTGCAAGCAAGTTTCCAGCGAGAGCGCGACTCCAGAGCGCCGGGGGAGCGATTCCGGAATAAATTGTAAGGAAGTCCCACGCGAAAGCGCGATTCCTGAATAAAATGCGAGGAAGTCTCGGGCGGGAACGGGGGTCCTGGCTAAATTGTAAGGAAGTCTAAGGCGGGAGCCGTTGTTGTTGTAACCCAGGGGCCAAGGGCCCCGTTTGAGCAGGAAAACTTTCCCTGTCAAAAAACAGGGTGCGAGCGGCGAGGGGCACACTTTGATTTACAAAAAACAGTACGCACCGGTGGGGGGGACCAACAATAATTATTCTTCAAACATCAAAATTCAACAACAACAACAACAACAACAACAACAACAACAACAACAGCAACAACAACAACAACAACAACACAAACAACAACAAAAACAACAACAACAGCAACAACAACAATCACAACCACAACCACAACCACAACCACAACCACAACCACAACCACAACAACAAGAACAATAATTTTGAGACTGTCCGCCCTTATCTGCTCGAGTGTCCAATAACGCGTATTTCCCAAACCCTCGATACCCGCCCTCTTCGTCTTCGATCGAACCCCTTTTGGGGGGTATACCTTTCTTCCCTGCAGGCCGGGCCCCGGCAAGCGGCGGGGCGGCCGCGGACCGTCGGCCTGGCCAGCGGCAGCGCTGATCGGCGGGGCGGCCGCGGACCGTCGACCCGACCCCAAGAGGGACGGACAGGGGACCGACCACGACAACGACGACGACGACGACGACGACGACGACGACGACGACGACGACGTCGAAGACGACGGCGACGACGACGACGACGGCGACGACGAGCGAAAGCGAGAGAGAACGACAGCAGGGCCACGAAGGGCACGAAGTAGGCCACGAAGGGCGACAGCGGGGACACGAAGGGAATGCGTATGGGGCCACGAAGAGCGCGAACGAGCGGGGGCCACGAAGTGCAGATAATGCGGGGCTACAGAAGGCAACTATGGGGCCACTGAGGGTAGCAACTGGGACACGTAGGACACTGATGGGGGACACAAATAGCGACAGCGGGGCCACGAAGGGCATGCACATGGAACCACAACGGGCGCGACTCCTGGGTGCCTGGGTGTCGGGCGCGCGGCGCCTGGGCAAATTGCAGGAAATTCCAACGCAAGGCTATTCTTCAGTAAGTTGCAAACAAGTCTCCAGCGCGCGACTCCAGAGCGCCGGGAAAGCGATTCCGGAATAAATTGTGAGGAAGTCCCAAGCGAGAGCGCGATTCCTGAATAAAATGCGAGGAAGTCTCGGGCGGGAGCGGGGGTCCTGGCTAAATTGTACGGAAGTCTAAAACGGGAGCCGTTGTTGTTGTAACCCAGGGGCCAGTGGCCCAGTTTGAGCAGGAAGACTTTCCCTGTCAAAAAGCAGGGTGCGAGCGGCGAGGGACACACTTTGATTGAGAAAACGCAGTATGCACCGGTGGGGGGATCAACAATAAGTATTCTTCAGAAGTGAGAAGTCAACAACGACAACAACAACAGCAACAACATCAACAGCAACAACAACAACAACACCAACAACAACAACAACAACAACAACAATGAATTTAAGACTGCCCGCCCTTATCTGCTCGAGTGTCCAATAACGCGTATTTCCCAAACCCTCCTAATAATTTTGTTCGGAGTGTCCAATGATTTTAAGACTGTCCAGCAAAAACAAAAACAACGACAACGGAAAGGCGTACACTCCGGCCTGGTCAGGGCCGGAGACGCCGGTGTCACTCCGCTGGTGGACGGGCGCACATTCCCGCCCCGTGGGTCTGTTGGCCTGAGACGCTGTGTGACGACGACTTCTCTGGCCCTGCGCGAGGCCATCTGCGGCGGCTTCGCGCCGCGGTGGGCGAACGTACACTCCGGCCCCGTATGCCCCGTCGTCTGTGCTGTTCCCTCCACAGAAAACGCTCCACGTGTGCTACCCCCTTCTCCGGCCCAGTGTGCAGCTAAGAGACTCTCAGGGACCCTCACGACGACGACGACGACGACGACGACGATGGCGGCGACGGCGACGACGACGACGGGGATCCTGAGGAGTCCTCGCGAGCCCTCAGGAGTCCTGAGGTTTCCTTATGAATCCTTGGGGGCCCTGAAGAATTCTAAGATATCCAAAGGAAACCCTGAGCAGGCCGGCAAGATCCTGAGCAACCCTGGCGAAATCCTGAGCAATGCTTGGGGAATTCTAGAAGGATTTCTGTGAGGTCCTGAGGAATCCTGGGTTCTCGGGAGGAGTCCTGAGGAATCCGGATGGATTCTGACGAATCCTGTGGAGTCCTGATGAATCCAGAGGAAGCCTAGGGGATGCTGCAGAGTCCGTGTATGTCCTGAGGATTCCTGTGCAATTCGGAAGAATGCTAAGGGGTTATCAGAAATCCTGAAGGGTTGAGGGGTGCCCTGAGGGGATCCTGAGGAACCCTCTGGGATCGTAAGAAGCCTTCAGGCATCTTGGAGAACCTTTGAGGAGGATCCTGAGGCATCAGTGTGGATCATGAGGAGGAAGCCATCGGACTCTTTGGAGGGAGGGGAGGTCCTGGTGAACCCTGAGGAGTCCTTGGGGGTCCTGGGGAATCCTGGCGTGTCCTGAGGAGTCCTTTGGGCTCCTGAAAAATCGAAGATATCCCGAGGGATCCTGAGGAGCCCAACGGAATCCGGAGAAACCCTGGGGAGATCCTGAAGAACCCTTGGGGGTCCCACGGTTTCCTGTGGGATCCTGAGGAATCCTGGACATTCGGGAGGAGTCCAGACGAATCTTGAAGGGCCCAGAAGAATCCCAGCGAATCCTGAGGAGTCCTGATGAGAGACCAGAGGAAGCCTAGGGGATCCTGAGGAATCCTTGTGGGTCCTGGGGAATCTTTTGTGATCCTGAAGAATGCGAAGGAGTCCTGATGAATCCTGAGGGGGCCCTGAGGAGATCCTGAGGAACTCTAAGGGCTCCTTCGGGGCCTTCAGGCATCCTGAGGAACCTTGTGGGATTCTGAGGAATCACTGTGGATCCTGAGGAGAAATACATAAAACTCGGGGGGGATTCTGGGGAAGCCTGAGGAGTCCTCGGAAATCCTGAGCAGTCCTGAGGTATCCTGAGGAGCCCTGTCGAATCCGAAGGAACCCTTATGAAAACCCAGAAGAAACCGACTGGATCCTGAGGAATCCTAGCATGTCCTGAGGATTCCTGAAGAGCCCAACGGAATCATGGGAAACCCGGGGGAGATCCCGAAGAACCCATTGGGTTCCCAAGGGTTCCTGTGGGATCCTTAGGAACCCTGGGGCCTCGGGAGGAATCCTGAGAAACCCTGAGGAATCCTGCAGAACCCGGACGAATCCTGAAGAGTCCTGATGAGTCCAGAGGAAGCATTGGGGATCCGGATGAATCCTGTGGAGTCGTGAAAGGTGCTAAGGAGTCCTGAGGAATCTTGAGGGGCACCCAGAGGGGATCCTGAGGCATCCTTAGGAAACCTAAAGAGGTCTTCAGCATCCTGAGGAATTTTCGGAGATCCAGAAGACTCGCTGTGGATCCTGAAGAAAAATCCATCGGACTCACTTGGAAGGGGAGGGTCCTGGGGAGTCCAGAGGAATCCTGGGGAGTCCTGAGGAGTCCTGAGGAATCCTGAAAAATCCGCTGAGATCCTGAAGAATTCCAAGATATCCTGAAAAATCCGGAGGAGCCCAACGGAATCCTGATAACCCCACGGAGAGATCCTGAAGAACCCTTGGGGGTCCCACGTGTTCCTGTGGGATCCTGAGGAGTCCTTGGGACTCGGGAGGAGTCCCGAGGAATCCTGAAGGGTCCTGAGGAATCCTGACGCGTGTCCTGATAATTCTTGTGCATGTCTGAAGACTGCTAAAGGGGTCATGAGAAATCCTGAAGGGTTGAAGGGGTGCCTTGAGGAGATCCTGAGGAACCCTCTGGGATCGTAAGAAGCCTTCAGGCATCCTGGAGAACCTTTCAGGGGGATCCTGAGGCATCAGTGTGGATCCTGAGGAGGAAGCCATCGGACTCTTTGGAGGGAGGGGAGGTCCTGGTGAAACCTGAGGAGTCCTTGGGGGTCCAGAGGAATCCTGACGTGTCCTGAAGAGTCCTTGGGTGTCATGAAGAAAACGAAGAGATCCGGAGGAATCCTGAGGAGCCCAACGGACTCTGGAGAAACCCTGGGGAGATCCTCAAGAACCCTTGGGGGTCCCACGGGTTCCTGTGGGATCCTGAGGAATCCTGGACATTCGGGAGGCCTGAGGAGTCCTCGCGAGCCCTCAGGAATCATGAGGTGTCCTTATGAATCCTTGGGGGCCCTGAAGAATTCTGGGATATCCAAAGGGACCCTGAGCCCGGCCCGCAAGATCCTGAGCAACCCTGGCGAAATCCTGAATAATGCTTGGGGAATCCAAAAGGTTTCTGTGAGGTCCTGAAAAATCCTGGAGACTCGGGAGGTGCCCTGAGGAATGAGGATGGATCCTGACGAATCCGGAGGAGTCCTGATGAGTCCAGAGGAAGCCTAGGGGATGCTGAGGAGTCCGTGCGTGTCCTGATGATTCCTGTGCAATTCTGAAGAATGCTAAACGGGTCATGAGAAATCCTGAAGGGTTGAGGGGTGCCCTGAGGGGATCCTGTGGAATCCTGTAGGATCGTAAGAAGCCTTCAGGCATCCTGGAGAACCCTTGAGGAGGATCCTGAGGCATCAGTGTGGATCCTGAGGAGGAAACCATCGGACTCTTTGGAGGGAGGGGAGGTCCTGGTGAACCCTGAGGAGTCCTTGGGGTTCCTGGGGAATCCTGACGTGCCCTGAGGAGTCCTTGGGGCTCCTGAAGAATTCGAAGATATCCTGGGGAATCCTGAGGAGCCCAACGGAATCCTGAGAAACCCTGGGGAGATCCTGAAGAACCCTTGGGGGTCCCACGGGTTCCTGTGGGATCCTGAGGAATCCTGGAGACTCGGGAGAAGTCCAGACGAATCTTGAAGGGCCCAGAGGAATCCCAGCGAATCCTAAGGAGTCCTGATGAGAGCCCAGAGGAAGCCTAGGGGATCCTGAGGAATCCTTGTGGGTCCTGGGGAATCCTTTGGGATCCTGAAGAGTGCGAAGGAGTCCTGAGGAATCCTGAGGGGCACCCTGAGGGGATCCAGAGGAACTCTAAGGGCTCCTTCGGGGCCTTCAGGCATCCTGAGGAACCTTGTGGGATCCGAAGGAATCATTGTGGATCCTGAGGAGAAATACATAAAACTCTTTTGGAAGGGGGGGGGGTCTTGGGGAATCCTGAGGAGTCCTCGGAAATCCTGAGCAGTCCTGAGGTGTCCTGAGGAGCCCAAACGAATCCGAAGAAATCCTGATGAGCCCAGAAGAAGCCGACTGGACCCTGAGGAATCCGAGTATGTCCTGAGGATTCCTGAAGAGCCCAACGGAATCCTGAGAAACCCAAGGGAGATCCTGAAGAACCCTTTGGGGTCCCAAGGGTTCCTGTGGGATCCTTAGGAACCCTGGGACCTCGGGAGGAATCATGCGGAATCCTGGAGGATCCTGAAGAATCCGGACGAATCCTGAGGAGTCCTGATGAGTCCAGAGGAAACATTGGGGATCCGGATGAATCCCGTGGAACCGTGAAGGATGCTAAGGAGTCCTGAGGAATCCGGAGGTGCACCCAGAAGGGATCCTGAGGCATCCTTGGGAAACTTAAGGGGGCCTTCAGCATCCTGAGGAATCTTGGGGGACCCTGAAGAATCGCTGTGGACCCTGAGGAAGAATCCATCGGACTCATTTGGAGGGGGAGGGTCCTGGGTAGTCCTGAGGAATCCTGGGGAGTCCTGAGGAGTCCTGACGTGTCCTGAGGAATCCTTAAGGATCCTGAAGAATTTGAAGAGTTCCTGCAGAATTCTGCGGAGCCCAACGGAATTCTGAGAACCCCATGTGGAAATCCAGAATCTTTGGGGATCCCCCGGATTCCTGCGGGATCCGGACTAATCCTTGGGACTCGGGAGGACTCCTGACATGTCTTGAAGGGTGCAGACGAACCCTAGCGAACCCTGACGAGTCCTGATTCCTGATGGGAGCCCAGAGGAAGCCTAGGGGATCCTGAGGGATCCTTGTGGGTCTTGGGCGATCCAGAAGAATCGTTGTGGATCCTGAAGAAGAATCCATCGGACTCATTTGGAGGGGGAGGGTCCTGGGGAGTCCAGAGGAATCCTGGGGAGTCCTGAGGGGTCCGGAGGAATCCTGAAAAAATCGTTTGAGATCCTGGAAAATTCCCAGATATCCTGAAGAATCCGGAGGAGCCCAACGGAATCCTGATAACCCCACGGAGAGATCCTGAAGAACCCTTGGGGGTCCCACGGGTTCCTGTGGGATCCTGAGGAGTCCTTGGGACTCGGGAGGAGTCCCGAAGAATCCTGAAGGGTCCTGAGGAATCCTGGCGTGTGTCCTGAGAATTCTTGTGCAAGTCTGAAGAATGCTAAGAGTTCATGAGAAATCCTGAAGGGTTGAAAGGGGTGCCGTGAGGGGACCCTGAGGAATCCTCTGGGATCGTAAAAAGCCTTCAGGCATCCTGGAGAACCTTTCAGGGGGATCCTGAGGCATCAGTGTGGGTCCTGAGGAGGAAGCCATCGGACTCTTTGGAGGGAGGGGAGGTCCTGGTGAACCCTGAGGAGTCCTTGGGGGTCCCGAGGAATCCTGACGTGTCCTGAAGAGTCCTTGGGGGCCCTGAAGAATACGAGGAGATCCGGAGGAATCCTGAGGAGCCCAACGGACTCTGGAGAAACCCTGGGGAGATCCTGAAGAACCCTTGGGGGTCCCACGGGTTCCTGTGGGATCCTGAGGAATCCTGGACATTCGGGAGGCCTGAGGAGTCCTCGCGAGCCCTCAGGAGTCCTGAGGTTTCCTCATGAATCCTTGGGGGCCCTGAAGAATTCTAGGATATCCAAAAGGACCCTGAGCCCGGCCCGCAAGATCCTGAGCAACCCTGGCGAAATCCTGAATAATGCTTGGGGAGTCCAAAAGGTTTCTGTGAGGTCCTGAAGGATCCTGGAGACTCGGGAGGAGCCCTGAGGAATCCGGATGGATCCTGACGAATCCGGAGGAGTCCTGATGAGTCCAGAAGAAGCCTAGGGGATGCTGTGGAGTCCGTGTGTGTACTGATGATTCCTGTGCAATTCTGAAGAATGCTAAAGGGGTCATGAGAAATCCTGAAGGGTTGAGGGGTGCCCTGAGGGGATCCTGAGGAATCCTGCGGGATCGTAAGAAGCCTTCAGGCATCCTGGAGAACCCTTGAGGAGGATCCTGAGGCATCAGTGTGGATCCTGAGGAGGAAGCCATCGGACTCTTTGGAGGGAGGGGAGGTCCTGGTGAACCCTGCGGAATCCTTGGGGGTCCTGAGGAATCCTGACGTGTCCTGAGGAGTCCTTGGGGCTCCTGAAGAATCCGAAGATATCCCGAGGAATCCTGAGGAGCCCAACGGACTCTGGAGAAACCCTGGGGGGATCCTGCAGAACCCTTGGGGGTCCCACGGGTTCCTGTGGGATCCTGAGGAATCCTGGAGACTCGGGAGAAGTCCAGACGAATCTTGAAGGGCCCAGAGGAATCCCAGCGAATCCAAAGGAGTCCTGATGAGAGCCCAGAGGAAGCCTAGGGGATCCTGAGGAATCCTTGTGGGTCCTGGGGAATCCTTTGGGATCCTGAAATGTGCGAAGGAGTCCTGAGGAATCCTGAGGGGCACCCTGAGGGGACCCAGAGGAACTCTAAGGGCTCCTTCGGGGCCTTCAGGCATCCTGAGGAACCTGGTGGGATCCGAAGGAATCACTGTGGATCCTGAGGAGAAATACATAAAACTCTTTTCGAAAGGGGGGGGTCCTGGGGAATCCTGAGGAGTCCTCGGAAATCCTGAGCAGTCCTGAAGTGTCCTGAGGAGCCCAAACGAAACCAATGAAGTCCTGATGAGCCCAGAAGAAGCCGACTGGACCCTGAGGAATCCGAGTATGTCCTGAGGATTCCCGAAGAGCCCAACGGAATCCTGAGAAACCCAAGAGAGATCCTGAAGAACCCTTTGGGGTCCCAAGGGTTCCTGTGGGATCATTAGGAACCCTGGGACCTCGGGAGGAATCATGCGGAATCCTGGAGGATCCTGCAGAATCCGGACGAATCCTGAGGAGTCCTGATGAGTCCAGAAGAAACATTGGGGATCCGGATGAATCCCGTGGAACCGTGAAGGATGCTAAGGAGTCCGGAGGAATCCGGAGGTGCACCCAGAAGGGATCCTGAGGCATCCTTGGGAAACTTAAGGGGGCCTTCAGCATCCTGAGGAATATAAGGGGACCCTGAAGAATCGCTGTGGACCCTGAGGAAGAATCCATCGGACTCATTTGGAGGGGGAGGGTCCTGGGTAGTCCTGAGGAATCCTGGGGAGTCCTGAGGAGTCCTGACGTGTCCTGAGGAATCCTTAAGGATCCTGAAGAATTTGAAGTGTTCCTGCAGAATCCTGCAGAGCCCAACGGAATTCTGAGAACCCCATGTGGAAATCCAGAATCTTTGGGGATCCCCCGGATTCCTGCGGGATCCGGACTAATCCTTGGGACTCGGGAGGACTCCTGACGGGTCTTGAAGGGTGCAGACGAATCCTAGCGAATCCTGACGAATCCTGATTCCTGATGGGAGCCCAGAGGAAGCCTAGGGGATCCTGAGGAATCCTTGTGGGTATTGGGGAATCCTGGGGGGTCCTAAGGACTCCTGAAGAATCCTTGGTGTCCGAAGAGTTCGCAGATATCCTGAAGAATCCTGAGAAGCCCAACGGGGTCCTGAGAACCCCATGGGGGAATCCAGAAGAATCCTGGGGGATCCCAAGGATTCCTGCGGGATC
The DNA here is from genome assembly GCA_963575745.1 of Prorocentrum cordatum. NCBI lineage: Eukaryota > Dinophyceae > Prorocentrales > Prorocentraceae > Prorocentrum > Prorocentrum cordatum. The sequence goes on from CAUYUJ010014148.1 coordinate 279,244, forward strand.
CTGAGAAATCCTTGGGACTCGGGAGGAGTCCTGAGGAATCCTGAAGGGTCCTGAGGAATCCTGACGAATCCGAAGGAATCCTGATGAGTCCAGAAGAAGCCTGGGGGATCCTGAGGAATCCTTGTGGGTCCTGAGGAACCCTTGGGAATCCTGAAGACTGCTAAGAAAATCCCGAGAATCCTGAAAGGGCATCTTGAGGGGATCCTGAGGAAGCATGGAGGATCCTAAGGAGTCAGTAGGCGTCCTGACGAGACATGGTGGATCCTGAGGAATCCTGGCGTGTCCTGAGGAATCCTTGGGGATCCAGAAGAATTCGAAGATATCCGGAATAATCACCAGGACCCCGACGGAATCCTGAGAACCCCATGGGGAGATCCTGAAGAATCATTTGGGATCCCACGTATTCCTGGGGGATCCTAAAGAATACTGGGGACTCTGGAAGGAGCATGAGGAATCCTGGTGGATCCTGAAGAATCCTCGGGAGTCCCGCGGAATGGCTCCTGAGGAATCTCGAGGAATCCTGGGGGGTCCTAAGGAATCCTTGGAGATCCTAGAGAGTCTGGAGGGGTCCTCAGGAACCAAAAAAAATCTTGAAGGATTCGCGGAAATGTTGGGGAAACCTATGGAAACGCGCCAGGAATGCCGACCCCTTCTCCGGCCCCGTGGGGCACATTGCGCTGCCGCCCCAATGCCAACCCCTTCTCCGGCCCCGTGGGGCAAACCCTCGGTTGCTGGAGCTTTGTTTCCCCTAAGGACAAGCACTTGAGTTTTGAGAGAAAAAGTCTAAACAACAAGCCAGGGCCGGTGTCAACGCCTGACCGAACAACAACTACAACCTGGGCCCCGGCGTTCGGGCTCCTCTAGAGTTCTCCTCCAGGGAGATGCAAGAATCGTCCCGGGGCCCCGGGTTCCCCCCCCCAACAACAACAACAACAACAACAAGAACAATAACAATAACAACAACAACAACAACAACAACAACAACAACAACAACAACAACAACAACAACAACAACAACAAGTTTAAGACTGTTCGCCCTTATATGCTCGAGTCTCCAATAACGCGTATTTCCCAAACCCTGGATACCCGCCCTCTTCGTCTTCGATCGAACCCCTTTTGGCGGGTATACTTTTCTTCCCTGCAGGCCGGGCCCCGGCAAGCGGCGGGGCGGCCGCGGACCGTCGGCCTGGCCAGCGGCAGCGCTGATCGGCGGGGCGGCCGCGGACCGTAGACCCGACCCCAAGAGGGACGGACAGGGGACCGACAACGACGACAACGACGACGACGACGACGACGAAGACGACGGCGCCGACGACGACGACGGCGACGAGGAGCGAAAGCGAGAGCGAGAGAGAACGACAGCAGGGCCACGAAGGGCACGAAGTAGGCCACGAAGGGCGACAGCGGGGACACGAAGGGAACGCGTATGGGGCCACGAAAAGCGCGAACGAGCGGGGGCCACGAAGTGCAGAGAATGCGGGGCCACAGAAGGCAACTATGGGGCCACTGAGGGTAGCAAGTGGGCCACGTAGGACAGTGAGGGGGGCACAAATGGTGACAGCGGGGCCACGAAGGACATGCACATGGGGCCACAACGGGCGCGACTCCTGTGTGCCTGGGTGTCGGGAGCGCGGCGCTTGGGCAAATTGCAGGAAATTCAAACGCAAGGCCACGCGTATTTCCCAAACCCTCGATACCCGCCCTCTTCGTCTTCGATCGAACCCCTTTTGGGGGGTATACCTTTCTTCCCTGCAGGCCGGGCCCCAGCAAGCGGCGCGGCGGCCGCGGACCGTCGGCCTGGCCAGCGGCAGCGCTGATCGGCGGGGCGGCCGGGGACCGTCGACCCGACCCCAAGAGGGACGGACAGGGGACCGACCACGACGACGACGACGACGACGACGACGACGACGTCGAAGACGACGGCGACGACGACGACGGCGACGACGAGCGAAAGCGAGAGCGAGAGAGAACGACAGCAGGGCCACGAAGGGCACGAAGTAGGCCACGAAGGGCGACAGCGGGGACACGAAGGAAACGCGTATGGGGCCACGAAGAGCGCGAGCGAGCGGGGGCCACGAACTGCAGATAATGCGGGGCCACAGAAGGCAACTATGGGGCCACTGAGGGTAGCAACTGGGCCACGTAGGACAGTGAGGGGGGCACAAATGGCGACAGCGGGGCCACGAAAGGCACGCACATGGGGCCACAACGGGCGCGACTCCTGGGTGCCTGGGTGTCGGGAGCGCGGCGCTTGGGCAAATTGCAAGAAATTCCAACGCAAGGCCATTCTTCAGTAAGTTGCAGGCAAGTCTCCAGCGAGAGCGCGACTCCAGAGCGCCGGGAGAACGATTCCTAAATAAACTGTAAGGAAGGCCCAAGCGAGAGCGCGATTCCTGAATAGAATGCGAAGAAGTCTCGGGCGGGAGCGGGGGTCCTCGCTAAATTGTAAGGGAGCCGTTGTTGTTGTAACCCGGGGGCCAGGGGCCCAGTTTGAGCAGGAAGACTTCCCCTGTCAAAAAACAGGGTGCGAGCGTCGAGAGGCACACTTTGATTGAGAAAAAACAGTATGCACCGGTGGGGGGATCAACAATAATTACTCTTCAGAAATAAGGATTCAACAACAACACCAACAACAACAACAACAACGCTAGGAATGAAGAAAAAAACCGGAGGAGTCCCTCAGGACTCCAGTACTGCATCGGAGTGGTAACTTACGTGTGCGCGCTGGAGAAGCGAGGGATTCGATAGAAACCCTACAGGGGTCATATAGAAACCCTACAGGCATCCTGTAGAAACCCGACAGGGATCCTATACAAAAGCCCTGCAAGGATTTTTTCCAACAGTTAAAAAAAAAGGATCCGATGGAAACAATACAGGAATCCAATATACAAACCCTACAGGGACCCTATAAAGAAAAAACCATACAGGGATCCTACAGAAACCCTGTAAGGATGCCAGACAACCCTGTAAGGATCCTGCATAAACCCGATAAGGATCCTACAGAAACTCTAGAAGGATCCTACAGAAACCCTATGAGGTGTTACACAAAGTCTATAAACATCCCACTGACAGCCTACAAGGATCCTCCTCCTCATTCCTATCAGCTGTCGTCGGATCCCGATGGGGATCCTACCAGCTGTAATAGGATCATTTCAGAAATCCGACCAGCTGCAGCAGGATCCTCCCTACAGGGACCCTACCAGCTGTCATCGGATCCCTATATGGGGTCCCTATAAGAATTCGACCAGCTGCAACAAGATCCTTATAGGGATCCTAGCAGCTGTCATAGGACCCCTACAGGGATCCTACCAGCTGCAAGAGGATTCCTACAAGGATCCTACCAGCTGCAATGGGAAGCCTAGAGGGATCCGACCAGCTGCACTAGGATCCCTATAGGGGTCGCACCACTGCCATAGGATCCCTACAGGGATCCTACCAACTGCAACAGGATCCCTATAGGGATCCTACTACAGCCGCACTAGGATCCCTACAGGGATCCTAGCAGCTGTAACAGGACCGCTATAGGGATCCTACCAGTTGTAACGGGACCCCTGTAGGGTTCCTACCAGCTGAAACAGGATTCCTATAGGGGTCCGACCGGCTGCAATAGGATCCCTATGAGGATCCTACCAGCTTTAAAAAGAACCCTAGATGGACCCCGCCAGCTTTCATAGGATCCCTATAGGGATCCTACCAGCTGTTGACCGTGTCTTGTAGAAGACCTGGGAAAAGGCCTAGTACGAGACCAGAATCATCATCACCACCACTACCACCACTTCCACCACCACCACCACCAACACCACCACCACCACTACCACCATCATCATCAGCATCATCCTCATCCTCATCCTCATCCTCATCATCATCATCATCATCATCATCATCATCATCATCATCATCATCATCATCATCATCGTTATCATTATCATTATTATCATCATCATGAGCATCATCATCAGCATCATCATCACAACCAGTATCATCCTCATCACCATCATCATCAGCAGCAACATCATCATCACCACCATCATCATCAGCATCATCAGCATAGTCGTCATCATGATCATCAACATCAGCATCATCATCATCATCATCATCAACAGCAACAGCATCGCCACCACCATCATCATCATCATCATCACCATCAACAACATTGTCATCATCAGTATCAGCATCATCACCACCATGATCACCACCACAGCCACCACAACCATCAGCATCAACATCATCAGCAGCATCATAACCATCATCATCACCACCACCATCATCATCAACTTCATCATAAACATCATCCTTTCCTCAGTCGATGGCGGACCGAGACGATGGGGGGACCGTGCCTTGTAGGAGACCTGGGAGGCGGCCGAGTAGGAAGCCTGGTAAGGGCAGTGGCTTTGGCAGGACCCGCATGGGGTACAACAACCATTTTAACAATGTTCGCTCCTATTTGCTCACGTGCTAACCAATACGTATATCCCAAACCCTCTGTACCCGCCCTCGTCGTCTTCGATCCTATCCCCTTGGGGGTATATCTTCCTTACCTGCCACGTGTATTTAGTGCAGCCCCTCAAACAAGGGAAGAGAGGACGGGCGGAAGGGGGAGGGAGATTAATGGAGCACGAAAAAAATTAGCAGGAGGGGGGCAAGGAGCAGAAAACAAGTGGTAGAACCAGACGGGCAGATCGGGTGGGCAGACCCATAGCGGGTAGGTCGGGAAGGCGGGCCCAAGCGTCACGAGCAGGCGGGTTGCTGAATCGTCGGTCCTGCATGAATCGCGAGGAAGTCTCGAGCGATAGCGCGATTCCTAAGTAAATCGTGAGAAAAGCCAGCGTGGGCCACGAAGAGCATCAAATCCGAGGCCACAGAGGGCAGCGACGGGGCCGCTGAGGGCAGCATCGGGGCCACGAAGGGCAGCGAGGGGGCCACAAAGGGCGAGAGCGGGGCCACGAAGGGCATGCATATGGGGCCACGACAGGCGCGAGCGAGCGGGGGCCACGAAAGGCATTCGTATACGGGGCCACAAAAGGCAACAGCGGGGCCACTGAGGGCAGCAAAGGGGCCACGAATGGCAGCGAGGGGGCCACGAAGGGCGACAGCGGGGCTACGAAGGGCATGCGTATGGGGCCACGACGGGCGCGTGCGAGCGTGGGCCAGGAAGGGCATACAATGCGGGGCCACAAAGGGCAGCGACAGCCAATGAGGGCAGCAACGGGGCCACGAAGGGCAGCGAGCGAAGGCGACCGCGGCACCAGTACGGGCAGCGAGGCCAGCCGCAGCGACGACCGCGGATCGAAGGCGGGCGAAAGCGAGCGGCGACTGCAGTCATTAACGGGTTGGTCAGGCAGGCAGGCCCCGACGGGCGGATCGAGCGGGCGTGTCGTTGAAGCGTGAGTCCTGATTGAACCGCCAGGCAATATGTAGCGGGTGCGCGATTCCTGAGTGTCGAGGACCGGCATCTGAATATATTGAAAAGAAATATAAGCGAAGCAGCCCGGTGGCAAGTTGCGAGGAAGTGCAAAACAAAAAACGCGATTCTGCAATACATTGTCAAGACATATCAAGCAGGAGCCGCGATTCGTTGGTAAATTGCCAGGAAGTCCAAAGCGAGAGCACGACTCCTCAAAATTGTGAGGACGTATCAGGCGGGAGCCGTTGTTGTTGTTGTAGTTGTAAACCGGGGGCGAACGACACATGTTGAGCCTCAAGACTTTCCCAGATAAAAAACGGGGAGCGAGCCGGCGAGGGGCACTTCAACAAAAAATGCAAAATGTGCACCGAGCGGGGGCGATCAACAATAGTTATTCTTCAGAAATAAGAGTTCAACCACGACAACATCAACATCAACAACAACGCAACAAGCAGAACTCTCACCACGAGTCCCACCAGCCCTTTAGGGCGTAGGTGGTCTAGGGAGTTTCCTCTGCCAACCCCCTTCTTCCCCTTCGGGGAGGGGTTTACCCCTCCCCTTACCCCTCCCCGCTGACCTGGACGGGGCCGGTCGCGAGGTGTCAGAGCGTCCAAGATGGCCCAAGACAGCTCCAAGAGCGAACAGGCGAGAAAACACAAAACATTGATTTTACCTAGGTTTTGGAAGGATTTGGGCATCTTGGGGGGGCCCAAGAGGCGACTCGAGGCACTCTGGAGGGGCGGGGCTAATAAGCAACCCCCCCTTCTTTGATAGATCTCCTCCAAGATGGCCCAAAGAGCGCCCCGAAGGCTCCCAAGAGCGCCCCAAGAGCGCCTCAAGAGGGCCCCAAGAGACCCCAAGAGGCCCCCAAGAAGCCTCCAAGACGTTGCCAAGAGACCCCCAAGAGGCCCCAAGAGAGTCCAAGATGACCCAAGACGGCTCCAAGAGCGAAAAGGCGAGAAAGCAACAAACATTGATTTTACCTAGGTTTTGGAAGGATTTTGGCCTCTTGGGGCGCCCAAGAGGCGACTCGAGGCACTCTAGAGGGGCAACGCTAATTGGGGACCCCCTCTTCTCTGATCGATCTCCTCCAAGATGGCCCCAAGAGCGCCCCGAAGGCTCCCAAGAGCGCCCCAAGAGCGCCCCGAGAGCGCCCCAAGAGGCCCCAAGAGGCGCCCAAGAGGCCTCCAAAAGGCTCCCAAGAGACCCCCAAGAGGCCCAAGAGGCTCCCAAGACGGGTCCAAGAGCGAAAAGGCGAGAAAGCAAAAACATTGATTTTACCTAGGTTTTGGAAGGATTTTGGCCTCTTGGGGGGGCCCAAGAGGCGACTCGAGGCACTCTAGAGGAGCAGCGCTAATTGGGGACCCCCCCTTCTTTGATAGATCTCCTCCAAGATGGCCCCAAGAGCGCCTCGAAGGCTCCCAAGAGCGCCCCAAGAGCGCCCCAAGAGGGCCCCAAGAGGCCCCAAGAGGCCCCCAAGAGGCCTCCAAGAGGCCCCCAAGAGACCCCCAAGAGGCCACAAGAGGCTCCCCGAGATACGCAAGAGGCCCCCGGGACCGCCAAGAGGCCCCAAGGACGGCCCAAGAGGCCCCCAAGCTCGCAATTGTCCTCCTCCTCCTCCTCCTCCTCCTCCTCCTCCTCTTTTTCTTCCTCCTCCCTCCTCCCCCTCCCTCCTCCTCCTCCTCCTCCTCCTCCTCCTCCTCCTTCTCCTTTTCCTCCTTCTCGTCCTCCTCGTCCTCGCAGTCCTCCATCTCCTCCTCCTTCTATTCCTCCTCCTCCTCCTCCTGCTCCTCCTCCTGCTCCTCCTCTTCCTCCTCCTACTCCGACGACGACGGCTCCTCCTACATCCTCCCCCTCTTGGGGTATATGGCGGCTCACCCCGCCCTTTGTTCTTCTGCATGCTCCCCCGCTTCCCTCATAACCTCCACTCCCCTGGGACTCATTTCTGGACGGGCTGGTGGGGATACGCGAAGCGTCTAGAATTCCTTTTTCAGCCACGCACCCAGGGACAATAAATGACCGTTCGGCCCCTTCACTTTGATATATATATATATATATATATATATATATGTCGGCGGTGCCCGGTGCGGAGCGAACACCCCCCCCGGTAATCTCTCCTGGGGGGGTTCGAGCTGGCGCCATTCCCGGTGCGAGCCTGCACGAAACCCCCCGGTAAACACGACCTCCTCTGGTAGGCTGCACGAAACCCCCCGGTAAGGACGCAACCCCTCCGTAAGCGGCGCGCTCCCGGCACGCGTGAACCCCAGCCCCGACGCGCGAATCTTACCAGGACGAGCAGGAGGAGGAACTGGCATTCCTGTTGTTCGCACTGCTGGGCTCGTGGCCACAATACGAGAGGCTGCGGCGCAACTCGCATGCTTGTGGCCCCAATCTGCATTACAAAGGACGAGGAGGAGGAGGACGAGGAGGAGGAGGAGGAGGAGGAGGAGGAGGACGAGGAGGAGTAGGAGGAGGAGGAGGAGGAGGAGGAGGAGGAGGAGGAGGAGCAGGAGGAGGAGAAGGAGGAGGAGGAGAAGGAAGAAGAAGAGGAAGGCGAAACAAAGGCGAGCAGACGCGAATAGAGAACACAAGGCGAGCACACGCCACACTTCGACAGGGAGCCACCCTTCCCAACCGCCCCCCTGCCCCCCCCCCCCCAACCCACCCCCCACTCCCACCCCCCCACTCCCACAGGGGGGGGGGGGGGAGCCCAGGTAGACACAGCGCGGCCTGCCCGAACCCCCCCGGTAAAGCGACAGGGGAGGACCCAATGCGGCCTGCACGACCCCCCCGGTAAAGCGGCAAGGGGGGGGTGTTCGAAGGCGCTGGCGGCACCCGGTGCGGGCTGCACGAAACCCCCCGGTAGTGCACGAACCCCCCCGGTAGTGCTGGGGGGGGGGGGTCGTGCCACGGCGCACCGCCGACATATATATATATATATATATATATATATACATACTTAATTCTACATTTATAGAAATAGAATGATATACACACACGATCGGGAACTGGTGCTTAGCATGTCGCCGCGGCGGCCCCGGCGACACGCCGTGCCCTGCAAGCGGATAGCGTGTCGCTCCACTCCGCGGGGCGGGAGGCTCGAGAAAGCTCGAGACGCTGACGCCTCGGGACCGCGAATTGGATAGCATGTCGCGCCGAAGCGCGGTTGGACAGAATTGGCGGAGCGACACGCTGGCCAAAAGTTCCCGACCGTATCCATACCCACCGCCTGCTGAGGTACCTGGAGGTCGATCCCCCCAGCGGTGATTATGGATATATCCCTGCCTCGGAGACGACGACCTCCTCGTCCTCGTCCTAGTCCTCGTCCTCCATCTCGACCTCCTTTTGCTCTTGGCTACGGCTTCCTCCTCGTCCTCGCCCTCAACCTCAACCTCCCTTTTGTTCTTGGCTTCCGCCTCCTCCTCATCACTCTACAACTACACAGTATGAGTACTAGTGCCACGCGCGCGCTTCGCGCGTTTGGGTTCTAGGGCAGCACAGATCATTGAGGCGACACAATGGTTACATGCCGCCATGTCTATTTGCTGCGCGCGCCTGGACACATCTTCGGCGGTCCTCGCGCTCCTCCGGATCTGCGTCCTCCCCCCTCTCGGCTGAATCATGTTCCTCCTCCCTCCTCCCTCTTCCTTCCTCCTCCCCCTCTCCCTCCTCCCTCCCTTCGATCCTTCCCCCCACCAGCTCTGCGCGCGGCTCTTTCGTCGGGCTCCTCGGGTCTTGGCTCCTGCCTCTCCCGTCCTTCCTCATCGCGCCCTCCTCGCGGAGAAGAGGAGGAGGGGAGGGCCAAGCGCGGACAGGCGGGAAAAAGACGGATGGGCGCCCAAAATCGAAACGACATGCCGCCCCCTCACATCTTTCTTGCGCCTCCTCCAGCAACCATGTGACACACCGTTAACCGTTGCGCGACCGGTGTAACGGTGTAGCGGTGTAAGCGGAAATCGCAGAGACCCGGATTCCCCATACAATCTGACTTCAGCATGTTGTGCTTCCTATTGGTCTGATGATCGAGCCGTTCTAGGTCCCTCAAGAATCTGTATTCCCGCAGCAGCTGGAGCCACATTTCAGGATCCATGGGGTGGGGTCGATAGCCCTGGAGACCCACGTCATTTCAAACATCTCAACGTGTGATGCCTGGCTTCGGTCCTCCGAAGCCGGTTCACCCCAACAAAGGGCACCAGAGAGGCGCAGGGGAGAAAGAAAGAATATGCAGGGGGAAGCGGAGGGGTGGACGAGACACGGAGAAGAGAAGAGAGGGAAGGAAGAAGGGGTAGAAGGGAGAAGCGGAGGAGGAAAGAAGAAAAGAGTCTCATACACACACATACACACCGGGCCCCTCCAGCCCCCGTCCCGCCTCCCCGCTGCATCCCGTCCCCACCTGTCTACCCATCCACGTTGTCGTCGTCGGTGTGCTCGTCATCGTCGTCGCGCCCGCTGTCCAAGCCGTCCAGGCCGTGGCCGCCGCCGCCGTTGCCGCCCGGGCCGTCCTCGCCGCCGTCCTCGTCGCCCTCGCGGCCGCCGCGCACCGACCTCGCAAACGGCCAATCCGCCGACCTCGCCGCCTCCGCGCCCGCACCGCCGCCCTCCCACTCCTGCTCCGGCCGCGCCGCGACGGTCGCGCCGCGCGGGCCGCGGCGAGAGGCCCGTGGAGGGGCAGGGCCTTCGGGCCGGCGGCCGCCCAGAGCGAGCGGCGCCGCGGCCCGCGGGGCGCCGAAGAGCTCGTCGACGGCGGCCTCGGGGGCGGGAGGGCGGAGGAGGAGCAGGGCGGGAGGGCGGGGGGGGGGGAAGGAGGGCGGGAGGGCGGGAGGGGGAGGGGGAGGGGGACAAGCTAGGTGCGCCCGCGTCAAACATGACGTCCTGCCCCGCCCTCCCATCCCTCACCATGGCGTCGATCTCCTCTCTATTCGCACAGACGGATGCCGAGCAGGGCAATGATCGCGAGAAGGCACGCGATGCATGGTGGAGCACGGCATGCCATGGCGTAGAAGAGCACGGCAGAGCGTAGCATGCCACAGCATGGCGTGGCATTGCACAGTGAAGCATTGCATCACAAAGCATTGCAACGCAAAGCTCGGCATCGCACGGCGGCGCAGAGCACAACACCGCACAGCATGTCATGGCATGGCTCCAGGCTCCTTGGAGGGTAAGTGGATCGCCCTCGCGAGGTCTGGGCCCATTCGGTGTCGTGGCTCCATGTCTGGCTCCTTGGGCTCCCCGAAAAGCTCCACACAAGGCGGGACTGCCGGAGAGCACCCGCTGGCGGAGGAGGAAGAGGAGGAGGAGGAGAAGGAGGAGGAGGAGCAGGAGCATGAGCAGGAGCAGGAGCAGGAGCAGGAGGAGGAGCGGAGGGAGGAGCATCTGCTTTCACCATCGCCTCCTCAAGGCAGAAGCGGGCCTGCCCTTGATACTTCCTGAAAACGACGACGCCCCAAAATGGCCCAAACAATCAACGAATCAACACCGAATGTGGAATCACTTCCGATAGTTCTTTCGGGGGGTCATTTCCTAGATCTTGGGGCCTGTTTGGAAGGACCGGAAACGCCCGCGCTGCAACGGAAGCACGATCTGGAACAACCGAGGCGCAGACATGGGGCCAACGCGAGCAACTTTGAAAAAAAACGAAACAGTCAAGCGAAAACCCATTTCCCCGGAATCTTGTGTACAGATAGCCAGTACGCGGAGGGGGGCCGAACATCTTCCGGACGTCATCAGGGGAGAGAGGAGAGTAGTATTCATCTTGCGTAATTGTGGAGGAGGAGGAGGGGGAGGAGAAGGAGGAGGAGGAGAAGGAAGAAGACGGGGAGGCGGATGAGGAGGAGGAGAAGGAGGATGAGGAGGAGGAGGAGGAGGAGGAGGAGGAGGAGGGGAGGGGGGGGCACCAGAGATGGGCAAGAAAAGTTGCTTCCTCCACTCCACCTCCCACCTCCCTCACCCAATGTAAGGTTCGTCCCAGGCATCTGGCAGCACAGACGCGTGAGAGGACAGACAAAGTGGAACCCCCAGGGCCTCCGCCGCGATGCCCAACCCAACTTTGAATCCGGGGGGAAGGGGGGGCGGCGGCAAACACGGGGTCCAACATTGAAGGGCTCCCAGTTGGTCTCTTACTGAAGGAACACCGAGGGGAGTCCAAGAATCTCCAAAGAGGGGCTCCCCCGAGGCCCTGGACCCACCCCCAGAAGTCCTCCAGAGGGCCCCGAACACGGCCCGCCAGACCACCACGATGCCCTCAAGACGCACCGTAGGAGCCCGGAGCCCTCGAGAGGTCCCCGACAGGGCTGGTCGGAATGCGCGACGCGCCACGGCTTCTAACGCTGCGGGCAACTCCACCAGACTACCAGGGAGCGGCCGGTGATGGGCCGCTGGTGCCCTCGCGGAATTCCAGCACGCCGCATGTACTTTCGTGTCTGCTGCATGGGAGCCTGCGTGGCCCCCGACGCTGTCCGATTTGGGCCTGCCTCGGACTGGACTTGTAATACAATCGAAACCAGAGCTGGACCGGGTCTCGCCCTCGAGGGGGAGGAGGAACAGGAAGGGCGAGACGGAGCAGGAGGAGGGGCCAAACGTGGTCCAAGTGCGATTCAAACGCAGGAAAAGCTGATTTCAATGTCGCCGCCCAAGGCTCCCATGCACAGACACCGAAGAGTAATTACGACCTGCTGCGCCCTCGTGCGAAGCAGTGCACGCTGCATGTCGCACGCTGCGCGCCGCAAGACGCCCGAGCGCCACATGAGACGAGCTCTGCCGCACAGGCTCACAAGGCAGAAAAGATGCTATGCGCGCTACTCGTGCCCAACGGTGGACGACGACGACGACGACGACGACGACGACGACGTTGACGACTATCACGACGACGACCACCACCACCACCACAACCCCGAGGCCTCTGGCCTCTGCAGGCCTCCGTGCGTCTCTCCGAAGGCCCCCTCGCGGAGGCCCCCCGCGGGGAGCCACTCCACGAGCGGCGAACACGTCCGCATACGCGCCCTCGCGGTCTGGCTGCTGGGGCGCGGTCCCGCGGATACGCTGTCGCGCGGATACGTTCCGCGCGCGGCATCCGCGAAAAAAGCGCCCTATAGCCGCAGGGTCGTGGCCCATGGGCCCGGCCCGCGAGGCTGCGGATACCAAAATGCTTTTTGACTACTACTGGCGACCCCACCCCTCTTGGAGCCCGCGATGAGGGCCGACAAGTGCGCAACCTCCCCATGACCGCATCGGAGTCGGGCTTCGGGCGGCATCGGATCCTCGGAGTGTCTAGATCCAGTTGGATCGAGCGGGCCAGAACCGATATCGACTCGGATCCATCGGTTCAAGATGGACCCTGGAGGCATGTGATCCCGCGTTCTGAAAAAGAACCGGTGAGCCACCCTCCCGCTGCGCCACAAGTGCGCCGGCGGTAAAAGGTAACAAATTATCCCAGTGCGACCCTACCCAGGAGGTGGAGCCCCTAGGAAAGCAGCATTAGTAGTAACAGTAAAGCTAAGCTAAAGCTAAGCTAAAGCTAAGCTGAAGCTAAGCTAAAGCTAAGCTAAAGCTAAGCTAAAGCTAAGCTAAAGCTAAGCTAAAGCTAAGCTAAAGCTAAGCTGAAGCTAAGCTAAAGCTAAGCTAAAGCTAAGCTAAAGCTAAGCTAAAGCTAAGCTAAAGCTGAGCTAAAGCTAAGCTAAAGCTAAGCTAGAGCTAAGCTAAAGCTAAAGCTAAGGTAAAGCTAAGGTAAAGCTAAGGTAAAGCTAAGCTAAAGCTAAGCTAAAGCTAAGCTAAAGCTCCAAGGGGACTGGGGGAACCGCTCCCAGGGGACTGGGGGAACCGCCCGGGGCGGGTTGCACTGCCCGGCCCCTTTAAGCGAAGAGAGTAAGAACCCTTCCAGGCAGAGCCTAGGTAGGGAACAAGACACAAATACCGCTACAGTGGGCACATACGACAAGCAATCTTGCAATAATCGTGGCGCACATGACTCGTCCATCTTTGAGATCCCAAAGGTGCCTCAGAGCTCCAGAGGGCCCCTGGGACCACCAGGGGCGAAGAGCTTTCGCGGGGCACCTGCTGGTAGGGCGGTTCCTTGTATGCCGTGCCCACCGTGCTCTCTGGACCTCCCGGGGTGCGTTCTGACCTGAACTTCAGGGAGGAGCCAGCCGTGGCGGCGAGGGCTCTCCAGGACGAGCAGCGGTATCGGCACCTCTTCCTCCTCCGGTGACCTCCGACCGCCATGCCCTGTGCCACACCGTGGACCCTCGCAGGACCGAGGACCCCACCCCCTGGGATCGGCCCCTCACCTCGAGCCGCCTCCTGACGGCCTCAACGGGGCCCCGCGAGGGCCCGCCTGCGACCCAGAGAATCACAGAAACCTCCCGCCGGGCCTCTTTGGCAAGGCGACAGGGCCTGGGCCAGCCCTCGATCGCCAGCCCCCAGAGGCCGACCAAGGCGGAGCACCTCCTCGGGCCTGGAGCCTTTTGAACCTCGCTCGGGGATCTTCTGACCCAGGCCAGTCCAAACCTGGGCCGGCCAGGCCCTGCAGGCTCCTGCGGGCTCCTGCGGGAGCCTGCACCCAGACTGGGCTCGGTGCGCCCCGGGCCCTGCAGGATCCTGCAAGCTCCGGCGCTCTGACTGACCCCCGCTTGCACTGGCCCCCGCCCCTTGAGCCCCGACTCGCCCTCCCTTCCTGCTCGCCGGTGCGAGGTGCAGGAGAGCCCAGGGACCGAATCGATGGGTCGGACCTGCGATCGAAGTCCATCGGATCGGCGGAAATCGGCAGCCGCATCGGGAAGAGTCGAATCGGCGGACATCGGCAGTTCCTACAACAAGTGACATAAACATAACAACTCGGAGGTCCGCGCGGATTTCTCGGAACGGCGCTCGACCGCCCTCCCTGGCGCGCGGAGCGCGCCAGGGGCGGCACCGGAGGCGCCGGGCCCGAGCGCCGATCCGAGAAGTCCGCACTGACCTCCGAGTTGTTATGTTAATGTCATTCTTCGTTTCCCAGGTTCCGTAGGCCTCCATGAAAGCATCGGAGCGCACAGCGGCAGCCGAGGCCGAGTCGACTCGGACTCGGAATCGGAGGCCGCCGAAGTCGAGTCGACGCGAGGCGGAGCCGCCTCGCGCCCTCGCGGCGCCCAGGCCCACGGAGGGGGGCAGCCAGCTCTAAGTCGGGCCTGTCCCCCTGCAGGGGGATTTTCGACGAAAAACTAAAATTATCCCAGTGCGACCCTACATAGAAGTTGGAGCCCCTAGGAAACCAGCATTAGTACGAACAGTAAAGCTAAAGCTAAGCTAAAGCTAAGCTAAAGTTAAGCTAAAGCTAAACTAAAGCTAAGCTAAAGCTAAGCTAAAGCTGAGCTGAAGCTAAGCTGAAGCTAAGCTAAGCTAAGATCAAGGTAAGCTAAAGCTAAGATGAAGCTAAGCTAAAGCTAAGCTAAAGCTAAGCTAAGGCTAAGCTAAGGCTAAGCTACAGCTAAGCTAAACCTGAGCTAAAGCTAAGGTGCAGAGAAGCTAAGCTAAGCTAAAGCTAAGCTAAAGCTACGGTAAAGGCTAAGCTAAAGCTAAGCTGAAGCTAAACTAAAGCTACGGTAAAGGCTAAGCTAAATCTAAGCTAAAACTAAGCTAAAGCTAAGCTGAAGCTAAGCTAAAGCTAAGGTGCAGTTAAGATAAAGCTGAGCTAAAGCTAAGCTGAAGCTAAGCTAAAGGTAAGGTACAGCTAAGGTACAGCTAAGCTAAAGCTAAGCTAAAGCTAAGCTGAAGCTAAGCTGAAGCTAAGCTAAAGCTAAGCTGAAGCTAAGCTAAAGCTAAGATGAAGCTCAAGCTAAAGCTAAGCTAAAGCTAAAGCTAAAGCTAAGCTAAAGCTACGCTAAAGCCAAGCTAAAGCTGAGCTAAATATAAGTTAAAGCTAAGCTGAAGCTAAGCTAAAGCTAAGCTAAGGCTAAGCTAAAGCTAAGCTGAAGCTGAGCTAAAGCTAAGCTGAAGCTAAGCTAAGCTAAGATCAAGGTAAGCTAAAGCTAAGATGAAGCTAAGCTAAAGCTAAGCTAAAGCTAAGCTAAGGCTAAGTAGGCTAAGCTACAGCTAAGCTAAACCTGAGCTAAAGCTAAGGTGCAGAGAAGCTAAGCTAAGCTAAAGCTAAGCTAAAGCTACGGTAAAGGCTAAGCTAAAACTAAGCTGAAGCTAAGCTAAAGCTACGGTAAAGGCTAAGCTAAATCTAAGCTAACACTAAGCTAAAGCTAAGCTGAAGCTAAGCTAAAGCCAAGGTGCAGCTAAGATAAAGCTGAGCTAAAGCTAAGCTACATCTAAGCTAAAGCTAAGGTACAGCTAAGGTACAGCTAAGCTAAAGCTAAGCTAAAGCTAAGCTGAAGCTAAGCTGAAGCTAAGCTAAAGCTAAGCTGAAGCTAAGCTAAAGCTAAGCTGCGGCTAAAGCTGAAGCTAAGCTAAAGCTAAAGCTAAAGCTGAGCTAAAGCTACGCTAAAGCCAAGCTAAAGCTGAGCTAAAGCTAAGTTAAAGCTAAGCTGAAGCTAAGCTAAAGCTAAGCTAAAGCTAAGCTGAAGCTAAGCTACAGGTAAGCTGAAGCTAAGCTAAAGCTAAAACTAAAGCTAAAGCTCTCAGGGGACTGGGGGAACCGCTCCCAGGGGACTGGGGGAACCGCCCGGGGCGTGTAGCACTGCCCGGCCCTTTAAGCTAACAGAGTAAGAACCCTTCTAGGCAGAGCCTATGTAGGGAAATACCCCCAGAATGATCAACAATTATCCCAGTGCGACCCTACCTAGGAGTTGGAGCCCCTAGGAACGCAGCATTAGTAGCAACAGTAAAGCTAAACTAGCTAAGCTAAAGCTGAGCTAAAGCTAAGCTAAAGCTAAGCTGGAGCTAAGCTAAAGCTAAGCTAAAGCTAAGCTAAGGCTAAGCTAACACTAAGCTAAAGCTATGCTAAAGCTAAGCTGAAGCTAAGCTAAAGCTAAGCTAAAGCTAAGCTAAAGCTAAGCTAAAGCTAAGTTAAAGCTAAATATAAGCTAAGCTAAAGCTAAATATAAGCTAAAGCTAAGCTACAGCTAAGCTAAAGCTCAGCCAAAGCTAAGTTAAACATAAGCTAAAGCTAAGCGAACGCTAAGCCAAAGCTAAGCTAAGGCTAAACTAAAGCTAAGCTAAAGCTAAGCTAAAGCTAAGCTGAAGCTGAGCTAAAGCTAAGCTAAAGCTAAGCTAAAACTAAGCTAAAGCTAAGCTAAAGCTAAGCTAAAGCTAAGCTAACACTAAGCTGAAGCTAAGCTAAAGCTAAGCTAAAGCTAAGCTAAAGCTGAGCTAAAGCTCTAAGCTAAGGCTAAGCTAAGCTAAGCTAAGCTAAGCTAAGCTAAAGCTAAGCTAAGCTAAGCTAAAGCTAAGCTAAAGCTAAGCTAAAGCTAAAGCTAAGCAGCTAAGCTAAAGCTAAGCTAAAGCTAAGCTAAAGCTAGCTAAAGCTAAGCTAAAGCTAAGCTAACACTAAGCTAGCTAAGCTAAGCTAAAGCTAAAGCTAAAGCTAAGCTAAAGCTAAAGCTAAGGCTAAAGCTCCCAGGGGACTGGGGGAACCGCGGGGCGGGGACTGGGGGAACCGCCCGGGGCGGTTTCCATTGCCCGGCCCCTTTAGCGAACAGAGTAAGAACCCTTCTAGGCAGAGCCTAGGTAGGGAAATACTCCAAAAATAGTCTGGAGCTTATTTTTTGAATATGTTTTGACATTTGGGGGGTATATTTTTCGTCGAAAATCCCCCAGTAGGGGGACACGACCGACATAAAGCCAGCGCTGGCCCAGATCGCGCCGCGCGGAGCTGTGCTGATCTCCGCGCCTTCGCGGTTAGAGGTAAGGACATTCTACCCCAAGAGCATCGGCGTCGCTGCAGGCACCTCCTCACGCGGTGGGCCAAGGTCCACACAGACGAGCATCCCACGAGGAAAAGAAGCTACGAGAAACCGCCCAGGGTCCAGTAGCAGAATTCGGAGTCCACGAACTTCGAAGCTTCTTCCTGAGATTCCTGATGGGTGTAGGTACTACCGCCGCCCACGTCGGAGAAGAAATCCTCCAGGGTTCAAAGCCTCCTGGGCACATTCCTCAGCGAACGCCCCCGCCGTGTGGCCGCGCCGTCCGTTCGAAACGCTCCCAGGCAGACGAAGCCGAGGAGGACGAGGATAAGGAGGAGGAGGAGGAGGAGGAGGAGAAGGAAAAGGAGGAGGGGGAGGAGAGGAGGAGGAGGAGGAGGAGGAGGAGGAGGAGGTGGAGGAGGAGGAGGAGGATAAGGAGGGCACCGCGGCAAAGCCGCGTCGGAGGCGGAGCCTTCCCGCCCGGGTGGCCGAGGCACCCTGCCCAAAACGCAGGGGAGCCGCGCGCCGGCACCAGCGGCGCGGCGACGTCTCTCTTCCCTTGGGACGCACAGAGACACACTAATATTAGGTCGGGCGTGTCCCCCTACAGGGGGATTTTCGACGAAAAATAAAGAAATACACCCAACATACCCCAAAAAGATGAAAAACACATTTTCAAAAAGTAGTCCCTATTATTGGGGTATTTTGTTGACTATGTTTGGGATTGTTTTTTTCGACGAAAATGCCCCTGTAGGGGGACAGGCCCGACCTAACACTAATACTGTATGTCTTCGTTGGAGGCGCGCGTCCAAGTCGAACATATAGTATACCCATCTTG
>CAUYUJ010014148.1:302301-304801 GCA_963575745.1 Prorocentrum cordatum
TGAAGAACTGGCCCTGGGACCTGGCTCGGGACTTCGGGGCCCGGCAGTGAGCACATCAGGACATCGCGTGTACGGGCGGTATCTTTGTAAGACGTGCCCCACGTCATCTCCGTAGCCGTCCTCCTGTGACAAGCTTAGGCATCGCGACGAGTACGTGGACACAGGGGCGATCGGAAGGACGACGGGGAGTGGCGCGAAGACGCATGGCGAGCTGATTGGGAGGACGCCGCGCGCTGGCCACAACAACGGCAGCGAACCTTGCAACTGTAGGGGGCAGCTCCCGGGAGCTTTTCGTAGAAACGATGACTCAGAGACCCGAGCGTGGCATTGTTTGTGACTCCGACTTTGTCCTACAGGTTCGGACCTGGGAGCCCTCACGCATCGATCCGGCTCGACACATGCTGCAGAAAGATCGGATCTAGATCCCCGGTCGCGGTTATCCGCGATGTTGATTCAGAGCTGTTCATCCAGATACCCATGACACTAATGCAGATGAACCTGGATCATACCAATGATAAAGCCAGATCAAGCGGGAAACTTCAGGCTCTTTTTTGACGCAAGCTTTACTGGCAGCGGAGTTGCATCCTGACGGAAAGAAGGGACCCAGACATCCAGCGCCTCGAGAGAAATCCGCCAGTTCGTCGCCACTGCTTGATCCCTGGAAGCTAGTTTCGGGCCTGGAGACAATCGAAGAGCATCCCGCGATGAACAACCAGCCGTCGTGGGGGACGGGCCAGGAGGTCTGGGGGGCCAGGGATCGAAATCACCAAAGTCGCAGACATCCGGGAAAACAGGGGCGAGGCGGATGCCCAGAGATCCGATGTCGTGATTCTTTCCATACGGGGTCCCCAGAAGACTCGACCCATTCCCCAAACTGGTTTCTCGTCCTGACTAGCTCTTCGAAGGTCCCCGGGCCCGGCGAGGGCCTCTATAGGGGCCAAGAACGGCGAACAACCTCCGTCTTGATTTTCAACACGCCGGATCTCTGGGAATGGTCGGGGCGACGCGGATGGACCTATGGATGGAGCCGCCCCCGCCTGGGCGGGCATCGCGAAGCCTCGGGGCGGCTTCGGCGGAGCAGGGGCCGCGGAGCCTTCACCACGCAAAGGACGCCCTGGCCTCCGCGGGCCCCTTTCAGGGGGGCGGCCTCGGCGCCGCGGGGCCGGGCCCGCCTCGAAGTGCTGGTAATGACGCGATCTAGGCCATGTGTCTGGGGGCCGATGTCGAAGGGAGGGGGGGAGGGAAGGGGGGGCAAAGGACCGTCTCCCCCTTCCCTTCCCCTGACCCTCACCCCCCTCATCCCTACCACCCCTCCCCTCCCCCCTCCCCTCCCTCGTCCCCTCCCCCTCCCCCTCCTCCTCCCCTTCCCCCTTCCCCTCCCCTCCCTCTCCCCTCCCTCTCCCCATCCTCCTCCTCCTCCTCCTCCTCCTCCTCCTCCTCCTCGTCCTCCTCCTCTCCTGCTCCGCCTCCTCCTGCTCCTGCTCCTCCTCCCTCGTCCTCCTCCTGCTCCCCTTCCCCCTCCCCCTCCCCCTCCCCCTCCCTCTCCCCCCTCCTCCCTCTCCTCCTCCTCTCCTCCCCCTCCTCCTCCTCCTCCTCTCCTCCCCTCCTCTCCTCCTCCTCCTCCTCCTCCTCCTCCTCCTCCTCCTGCTCGCCTCCTCTCTCCTCCTCCTCTCCTCGTCCTCCTCCTCCTCCTCCCTCCTCCTCCTCCTCCTCCTCCTCCTCGTCCTCCTCCTCCTCCTCCCCTCCTCCTCCTCCTCGTCCTCGTCCTCGTCCTCCTCCTCCCCCATCCCCCTCTCCCTCCTCCTCCTCGTCCTCCTCCTCCCCCTCCTCCCCCGAAGCAGGAGACTTGGCACAGGAAGGCAGATGCGATGAAAAAGAGACACGAGGGAGGAGAGGGGACGGAGGGAGGAGATGCGACACCAGGCCAGGAAGGGAAGACAGGAGAGGGACGAAGGCAATTAGAGGACGAGGAGGGAAGGAGGAGGAGGAAGTTGAGGAGGAGGAGGAGGAAAAAGAGGAGGAGGAGGAGGAGGAGGAGGAGGAAGAAGAAGAAACGCGCAGGAAAGGCTGGGGTCGGATACCGAAAGGGGAAGACAACGGGGACAGCATTGTCCTCGAAGTCCGCCTTCGGCTTTTGCTGCTCCCCCTCTGAATCCAGCCCCGCCCCCCCCCCCGACCAGCCACGACTCGGCGAGGTGTGTCTCTGACCCCGCATCGCATCAACGATCTCAAGAGGAGGGGTGTCGAAGGCGATAGGGGTTCCCCTGGGGATCAAGACCACAGCTACCCCGGTCGTGGCTGGTCTGCCCCCCCCCTGCCGACCCTCCTTCGGAGCAGGGCGGACCGAGGCAACGGCAACTCAAAACTGGTCCTCGGACCCCTCCGGGGTCCAAACGCACCTGCTGCCCGAGCTGCGTCCGCCCGTGGCCACGAGTGCGGCCCCCCCGAACGCCGACTGATGTTGCCTCAACGTTTACGTACCCTCCGCTAACTCCTCCCC
>CAUYUJ010014148.1:309074-433732 GCA_963575745.1 Prorocentrum cordatum
GCGCGCCAGCCACAGCGAAATTGAGCAGCGTTGCAGTTGAGTCGAAAGGAAGCCCCTTCCCTTTGATCCCTTCCCCGCCGGGGGGGGGGGGTCCCGGGAGGGAGGTCCCGGGGAGGGGTCCCGCGGGGCCCCGGGCCCGGGGCGGGGGGGCGCACCCGGGGGGGCCCATGGGGGAGGGGTTCCGGGGGGGTCCCCAGGCAGATATACGACTCCCCCTCGGGCGGTTGAGCGGCCAAGAAAAGTCGCAGGACGCGGCAAAGCTTCCCCAAGATGCCCCCAAGACGGTCCTCGAGGGCCCCGAATCGCCGAAGTATCGGTCCAAGTCGCCAAAGTAGCCTCCAGACGGCTCAACAGGTTTCCAAAACGCCCCAAGAGGCCTCCAAGAGAACTTCCAAGAGGGTCCCAGGGGGCAGCAGTCATAGATGTCCCGTAAATGTTTGAAATATTTCGGCATTCTGGCCTTGTCAGCTTCCCGACGCTCCAAGACAGGCCAAGAAGCCCCCAAGACCGCCCCGAGATGCCCCAAGAGGCCTCAAAGAGAACCCCAAGACAAGACAGCCGAAGAGGCCCCCAAGACGGCTCCAAGGAGGAGCCCAGACGGGGGACCCGAACGGACAGTTCGAGCCCTCGGCTTGAGAAGCTCTCAGGAAGCCCACAGAGGTCCCTAAGAAGCCCCCCAAGAAGCCCTAAGAAGCCCCCAAGAGACCCCAAGGAAGCCCCAAGATGCCCCCACGAGGCTTCCAAGCGGCCCCCAGGAGCTTCCCAAGAGGCCCCCAAACTACCCCCAAGAGGCCCCCGAGAGCGCTCGTCTTCGTCGTCGTCGTCGCCATTCAGGGTCGGCGGCACCGGCCGTGAGGCCTTCGCAAAGTTGGAAATTTGGGAAGTGGATGGGAAGCCGAACATCCAGAAAACATGAACAAGAATGGGAATCCTGGGATTGGTCTATACTTATGTAGCCCTGGGCCCCTTCAGTGATGGTGGTGCCGCGCTTGCTTGTCCCAACGGGCGACCCGCGGCCCGCGCTACTCATCTCTGAGCATCGCTTAACTGATCATCTAAACGCGGGCTTGTCTCGGGCCAGTTCGGCGTTGGTTTCTGACACCGCGGGCATTGCCCAACCCTGAACGATCGGCCGCTTCCGAAACGTCAGCTCGCTCAGCACCGTCCAATTCTGGGCCGGCGGCGGCGTCGAACGTTGAACGCCGGCGGCGGGGTCGCCGCTGGCCGACACGACGCGAACCTGCCGTGTCACACCGGGATGGCCATGGGCCCCCCAAAACGGCCCCCAGGAGGCCAGAGATGGCGTCGGCAGGACCAGAAACCAAAAGGGCACCACCCCACCTGCGGCTCCACGGGGCTCAGCGTGTGCCAGGAGGTGTGGCGTGGGCATTTTTGCGTGGTATACGCCACGGCCCCCGACGGGGCGCAGCTCGGCGGCGCGCGCGGGGGGGAAGTGAGAAAAGGCAGGCCGTCTCAGAAGGCGGTGGGACTTCTCAGAGGCCCTCGCGCCTTCTGATAGGTCTTCTCTGTTTTCGGGGAAGGCTTAGAGACAACTTCTCGGAAGGCTGGGGCACTTCCGAACCTTCTGAAAAGGCCTTCTCCTCCTCACTTCCCCCCCTTGCTCGCCGCCGAGTGGCGCAGCATGGGGATCGTAGGTGGGGTCCCAGACATGCGACGCCCTGATTTTTTCAATACGGGGTCCCTGGAAGTCCCGACCCTTTCACCGGGACCGGTTTCTCGTCCCGAGTCCTTTGTTGACGCTCCCGAGGCTCGGCGAGGGCTCCCCGAGGCTGAAAATGGCCAAAAACCTCCCGTCCTGATTTTTGTTGCGACTCGATCATGTCTGGGGTGGTGTCGTTTGTTTTGTTGGTCTGGCGCCTCGATCTCAACCGGCGGCGCGGGCGCGGCCTCGCCCTGTCCGGACACCCGACGATGTGCTGCTCTGGATCTCCGCGGCCCCGGGGCTCCTTCGACCCCTTCCCGTAGGGGTAACTTCCCCCGTCCCGGAGCGGTGCTTGTTGGTCCTGGGGCGCGACACGAAGATGATGGGCCTGTTTTCCATTACCACCACCACCACCAGAAGTTGGAGAGGGGAAGGAGGTGGATGATGATGATGATGATGATGATGATGATGATGATGATGATGATGATGATGATGATGATGATGATGATGATGATGATGATGATGATGATGATGATGATGATGATGATGACGAGGAGGAGGAGGAGGAGGAGGAGCAGGAGGAGGAGGAGGGAGGAAGAGGAGGACCTCCTCCCCCTCCTACTCATGGTGGTGGCGGTGGAAAACAAGCCCACCAGATGAGGGCATTGGATACAGAACCATTGGACGAGGGACCCAGGGTCGGAAAGTCCGTGGAACTCCACCCGTGGCTTGGCCATGGATACCACTGCCGTCCTCAGCAGACAGGGATCCTCCAGGGCCTGGAGGCTCCTGGGCACATTGTTTCACGAACGCCCCCACCGCAACGGGCCCCAGAGACCGACACCGAGGAAAAGCACAACTGGATTGAAAAAACACGCACCATCGGAGATCATCCTCCGACCCCCTCCCCTGCGACGTTACAGGAGGAATTCGTTTGGCGGGTCGGGAAGGGCCGCTTTCCCGGCCACAACGGCGGCTCTTGAACCGCTGCTTCGGCCGTCGGTTACGGCGCCCCTCGACGACGGCAGCGGCGGCCGCGACGGCGACAGCGGCGGCGAGGAGAGAGCAGGAGAGGGAGCGAGGAGGATGAGGAAGAGGATGAGGATGAGGAGGAGCAGAAGGAGGAGGAGGAGGAGCAGAAGGAGAAGGAGAAGGAGGAGGAGGAGGATGAGAACGAGGAGGAGGAGGAGGAGGAGGAGGAGGAGGAGGAGGAGGAGGTAAGGGCAGAGAGGTGGGCGGAAGGAGAAGGAAGGGACGGGTGCGGGAGGCAGAGGTAGGAACGTAAGAGGAGGGGAAAGGGCGGAGGGAAGAGGAAGAGGAGGCCAAGCTTGGTGCGCTCGCGCCATATCTGACATCCTACCCCTCCCAGCGTTATGATTTCTCCACCCGAGGACGCGCGTCATAGCGGACCTGGAACTCCAACGAAGATCCGAACGTGTTATTCGCAATCGGAAAAATAGGGAGCTGCGTCAATTGGAGGAGGTGGCGGATGGAGAGGAGGACAAGCAGGAGGAAAAGGCTAGGGATGAGGAAGGAGTAGCGAGGACAAACAGCAGCAGCAGCAGCAGGAGCAGCAGGAGCTGGAGGCCCAGGGGAAAGCAGAGGAGAGGAAATAATGGGGGCGGCAACGATGATAAGAGACTCGGATCCGGAAACGTGGCCCGCGCTGGGGCGAGAGGGCCATTCCGAATGATGGGAGCAAAACAACGATCCGAAAAAAGGCGCACGCTACAGCGGGAGTACCCTTTAGAAACACCGGAAGCAATCGGATGGTACAAAACCTTAGAAGCTACCCTGGCGAAAGACTCGGCCATACGAGGGCGCGAATACCGCAGTGCAGGTCGGACGAGGGAGACGCAGGTCCCGACTGGGGCCACGAAGCGCGTGAGGGGTCGGCCGAAATGGGCGCGGGCGCGCCATGCGGACGCTGCCATGCGGTGGGGCCCTCGGTGGAGCTCCCCGGGGCCACGAAGCGTGCCGAGGGGCGCGCCGGCGTGGGTACAGAGGGTGTGCCGAAACCGGCGCGGGGCCGCCTTGCGGGCCCTGTCGCTGGGGCCTTCGCTGGAGCTCCCTTGGGGCCACGAAACGTGTGATGGGTCTGTACCAGAATGGGCCCGGGCCGCCATGCGGACTGTGCTGCTGGGGTCTTCGGTGGAGCTCCCCATGTCCAGTCCAGTCCAAAAGCCATGCGCCTTCCGGCGCGTCGGCAAGAGAAGACGCGAACACTTTGGTTCACCTTTGCGGGCTCGCGGCCGCCTCGGGAAGATAGCGGAAGAAAGAGAAGAGGAGAGGGGAGAAAGCACATTCGAATGGCCATGAGGGGTGCGAGGGGTGTGCCGAAAGTGGCGTTCTGGGCGTGAGGGGTGTGCCAAAAGGTGTGTGCGGCCGTCCTGTGGACCCTGCAGTCGGGGCCTTCGGCGGAGGGGCCACAGAGCGCGTGAGGGGTGTGCGGAGACGGGTGCGAAGCCGCCATGCGGACCCTGCCGATGGGGTTTTCGGGGGAGTTCCCTGTTGTGCCGCGAAGCGGGTGGTCTGTGTGTGTGTGTGCGTACTTTCTGTGTGTGTGTGCGTGCGTGCGTGCGTGTGTGTGTGTGTGAATGTGTATGTGTGTATGTGTGTTTGCGTTGTGTGTGTGTGTTCGTGTGTGTATGTGTGGTGCGTGTGTGTTGTGTGTGTGCGTTGTGTGTGCGTTGTGTGTTGTGTGCGTTGTGTGTGTGCGTTGTGTGTTGGCGCTGTGTGTGTGTGCGTTGTGTGTGTGTGCGTTGTGTGTGCGCGTGTGTGTGTTTGTGTGTGTGCGCGTGTGTGTGTGTATGTTTGTGCGTACGTGTGTATGTGTTTTGTTTGATGTGTGCCCTACGTATATATATATATATTGTGTATATATATAGTCATGCATGCACGCATGCACACATATACATCGGAGGTTGGGAGGTGAGATCGCAGTGACAGTGAAACGGAGACTCCCCACAAGGAAATCGGTTTCGGTTTCGTGTTCGTGTCGCGCGTGCGGGCGAGGCGAAGCTGCGCGTGATCCTCGTGTAGCTAGGCCGAAGTAGGAGCGAAAACTCCGTTTCCCGTCCGCTGGTGGCCAGGAGGTGTCCCAATTGGGCCGCTCGGTGTCCCGGGTGTCCTGGGTGTCTGTAGGATACCCGTCCGTTTCCCGTCCGCCGGTGGCCGGGAGGTGTCCCAGTTGGGCCGGGCGGGAGGGGCCCTGCTGCGGCCCGCGAGATGCCCTCTGCGGACGCGCGCGCGAATCCGCCCGCAGGGGCCAGCTGCGCATGCCACGCGGCGTTCCGCCGCCGCCGCGCCGCGCCTGGGACACGGCATCCCGAGGCGGCCAGGCGCAAGGCAGGGCGCGCAACAGCCTCATGGTCCTGCCAGGAGCCTGGACCGCCGCTGGCCGCCTTGCCGACCGCCGCCACGGCAGCTAGGAGGCGCCGCGGAGGAGGAGGAGGCGGGAGAGGAGCAGGAGGAGGCGGAGGAGGAGGAAAAGGAGGAGGAGGAGGAGGAGGAGGAGGAGGAGGAGGAGGAGGAGAGGGAGAAAGAGGAGGGGGAGGAGGGGGGCCACAACGCGGCCCACATGCAGCAAGCCAAGCGGGGCATCCCCACCGTCGCTGTGAGGCCCTCGTGGGGCCTCGGCTCCGGAAAAAATGCGCCACCCCGACCCGGGACCTGGCCTCCGACTCCAGCGAGGCGCCCTGACACTCGGCCCCTCCTCTTATTCCTTGTCGGAACCAGTGGCAGTGAAGTCCAAATTGGTGCATGCACACTTTTCCGTCGGCGGCGAGGCAGAGTTGGCTGCATCAGCGCTCGAGCTCAACGGGGGGCACCGGGAAACGCACTGGCCAGCGTGTAAACGACGTGGAGAGGACAGACGAGGCGGCCGCGGAGGAGGGGGGAAGAGAAGGCCACTCAGAGGTGGAAGAGTTCTCACCCGAATGTGCCGGCGCCGCCGGCCCCGTCAGCGGGATCCATGGCAGCTGGGGTGCATGCGCACACTGAGCGAGGGATCCATGGCAGCTGGGGTGCATGCGCACACTGCATGCGCACACTGGGGTGCATGCCCCTTGACAAGAACCGCATGAGCTTTACAAGCCCAGTTAGGGTGTGCACTCGCTGGGCGCTCGTATCGTGCATCTGTTCCCCGCCGACCATTGAATCTGTCCACATAACCCCTCCCTCCCCAGAGAAGGATGACGTCGTGCTGCTGGGGACTGCTGGGTCGGCAACACTCCCTGGCGCGTGAGCGCCGAAGGCCATGCGAAAACAGTGCCTCCAAGGAGCGCCTGCAGCAGTCTGCTGCCGTTTTCAACGCTGCTCGCCACGTCTGTCGAGACAGCAGCCGCCGTTGTTACGAGACAGACATTAAATTGCTGCCTGCTCACATATTCTCCCGTACCCTCCCATGCTCACCAAAATCATCCCTCTCATGATTACGTTGGACCGGCCAACGCGCCACCTGCCCTTCACGTGTTCTGCTTCCGGCCACCCGGACCACCTCCAGCCCTTCACTGCTGAAAGCGATGTGTGGCCTCTTGCTCCTCCACCTCCTCCTCCGCCTCCACTTCCACCTCCTCCCTCTCCTCCTTCCTCCTCTCCTCCTTATCATCAGCATCATCATCAACATCATCAACATCATCATCACCATCATCATTGTCGTCATCAACATCATCATCACCACCACCACCATCACCATCACCGTCACCATCACCGTCACCATCATCAGAATCATCATCACCACCATCAGCAGCAGCATTGCCATCGTCATCGGCATCGGCATCGTCATTGGCAGCAGACGTGGCTCACCACGTTGGCGCCAGAGCTCCTGACACCATGGCCTGCACGTTGCTTTGCCACGCACACGCTCTACACGTCCTCTTGGCCCACAAGCGGCTTCCCCGTGCCGAGACGGCCCAAAAGTACGCGCGGCATCGGTTTTCACAACGCTGGGGTCTGGCTTCCGCGTCATGCCGCACAGGCAGCCACCGGAGCTGGTCCGGGCTGGCCTCAACACTTCCGCACCCAAGCCCTGGGGCGCGCCCCCCATCAGTGATTCCCCCCCCCTCTCGCATTCCTCCCTTGCCACCAGACCTCCGACGTTGGGTTTGCTTGCGTTTCGGTACGAGGGTCCTCGAGGCTCTCGATCTGCTCAAGAAGCTGTGAAGGTCAGGGCCACCCCGCCCCGCCGCCCTGCGCGGGCCACGACCTCGCCTCCGAGGGAGTATGCTTCCTCGTCCCTGGTGGGCCCGACAACTGCGCCCGGAATCCGGGCTCGGCACCCAGGATGCCGAACCCGGAGGAACACGGCCGCGCTGAAAAAGACAGATCCTTGGGACGCCTGTGCGACGGGAGACGCTTGGAGGGGACCTGGCTCCTGGGGAGGCACCTCGATCTGGAATCGGCGACACACCGCCGCGAGATCGGCGATGTGCCCCCGCTTGCAAAAATCCGACCGCTCCTGGGCGGGGTGGGCTACCAGGCGTCCCTCGGCGATCCATGGCCGATTCGGGGTCGATGTACCCCTCCAGAGCGCATCCCCCCCCAACTCTGTCCCACATGGTGGCTCAGAACACACTCGATGTATCTTCCTCCTCCCTCCTCCCTCCTCCCTCCTCCTCCTCCTCCTCCTCCTCCTCCTCCTCCTCCTCCTCCTCCTCCTCCTCCTCCTCCTCCTCCCCCTCCAACACGGCAGGAGCGACGTCACGATGCGACTGGCTCAGAGCACGCTCCACGAGATCTGGAGCCTCTTGGAGGCCCTCGTCTCTCGAGCTCCGGAGCCCGCGCGGAGCAGCGGGAAGGCCTCGAGATCTTCGAACGCATCCTGGAACGCATCGTTGTGGTCTGGGGCGCGCAGGGACATGCCAGTGCGATGGGCCTCGGTTGGAGGCACGCGTCCGATCCGAGCATACAGTACGAACATGTCTTGAAGTAGATCGTTGCCCGAGCGGTAAGGCCAGAAAGCACCTGCCACGGAGCACACCCTATACTGAGATTGACGGCGCGCGCATCGCCCCTGGGCTGCAGACGCACACAGAGAATTAGCAGAATTGGGTGATGGCGATGGTATAGTGGCTGGGCGGGTGGATGGAAGGACGGGGGAGGGTTGGGGCTCGGAAAACAACAATTTTCCCATGATTAAGCGGCCCCCGGGGCCGGGATATAAGGCGCCTTTCTCCAAAGGGGGGGAGGCTGGAATATTAAGGCGGTTTCGCGTGACCGAAGCGAAGGGGGGGCTGGAGAATTATCGCGCTCTTTGAATGGCCATGTTGGGCAAGAGGTTTGAAACTGACCGCAATCGCAGCCATAATCTATATTTACATATATGTACATAAATATATGTGCGTCTGTGGCGTATAAATGTATAGATATGGCGCCTGCACCACAGCATCACATGCACGATTCATCGTATTGATCATAATTGTTGTCGACGTCGCAAACCCGCCGAATTCTGATCATCAATGCAGTCACCACTGTGTAACTACAGCCCCATCATGTCCACCAGCTTAACTACAACGCTCAACTGTCCCAGAGGGGGGGCCGGAAAATTAAGGCGCCTCCCGTGGAGGGGGGGCCGGAGCATTGGTGTGCCGAAGCAGGGGGGGGCCGGTATCTTAGGGGGGGGCCGTTCAATGAGGGATGAGGAGTACCGCTGCTCCCTGGACCTCTCTCGCGGAGTGCGTTCTGACTAGGATGTCGGGGCGAATCCAGCCGTGGCGACGAGGGACGGGTAGCGGTGTCGATGCCTCTCCCTCCTCCGAGGGGTGGGGGGGAGGGGGGGAGGGGGGCGGGCGGGGGATGGAGAGGAGAAGGCATCGGGCCTGCCGCGCGTACGCAGCCCCTCGCCGCCCCCCCCCCCCACCCCCTCATTGCCCTTCTCCCCCCCCCACCGCCCGCCGGAGCTCCACGAGTGCGGAGCGGCTGGAATGGAGGGAGGGCCGCCCCCCGCAGTGAGGCAGTGCCTCTTCCCGCCCCGGAGAGCCGGCGGGCAGGGCGGACGCTCCGAGTCTGGGGCCTCCCCCTCCCCTCACGTCCTGCGAAGGTCCAGCTTCTCCTCCTCCTCCTCCTCCTCCTCCTCCTCCTCCTCCTTGGCCTCGACGTGCTCCTCCTCTTCCTTCTCCTCCTCTCCTCCTCCTCCCCTCTCCTCCTCCTCCTCCTCCTCCTCCTCTCCTCCTCCTCTCCCTCTCATCATCCTCATCCTCATCCTCCTCATCCTCATCCTCATCCTCATCCTCATCCTCATCATCTCATCATCATCATCATCATCATCATCATCATCATCATCATCATCATCATCATCATCATCATCATCATCATCATCATCATAAACAGCATCATCATAAGCAGCATTATCATCAGCAGCAGCATCATCATCATCACCATCATCACCATCATCATCATCATCAGCATCATCATCATCAGCATCAGCATCAGCATCAGCATCAGCATCACCATCATCAGCATCATCATCATCATCAGCATCAGCATCAGCATCAGCATCAGCATCAGCATCATCATCATCATCATCGTCATCATCGTCATCGTCATCGTCATCATCATCATCACCATCATCACCATCATCATCAGCATCATCATCGTCGTCATCGTCATCGTCATCGTCATCATCATCATCAGAATCAACATCATCACCATCATCAGCATCATCATCAGCATAAGCATCATCATCAGCATCTTCAGCAGCATCATCATCACCAGCAACGCCATCATCATCAACATCAGCATCAACATCAACATCAGCATCATCAACAACATCATCATCACCAACATCATCATCATCATTACCGTCAGCCTCCTCCGCCTCGACGTGCTCCTCCTCCTCCTTGTCATCATCATCATCACCACCATCAGCATCATCACCACCATCATCATAAATATCATCCTCATCATCATCATCACCAGCAGCAGCATCATCATCAGCAGCAGCATCATCATTATAATCAACTTCAGCATCAATATCAACACCATCATCAGCATCGCCATCACCATCATCATCATCATCATCATCATCATCAGCATCATCATCATCATCAACAGCATCATCATCATTACCGTCATCATCATCATCATCATCACCATCACCATCACCATCACCATCACCATCATCATCACCATCATCATCATCACCATCACCATCATCATCATCATCATCATCATCATCATCAACATCATCAACATCGTCATTGTTTGGGGGCCCTCCCCTCCCGTCCTGCGGAGGTCCAGCCTCTCCAGCGCGGCCAGCCCGCAGAAACCGTCTGGCAGAGCCCGCAGCCTGTTGTCCTGCAGGTGCAGCTCCTCGGGCGCCCAGGCAGCAGCGAGGAGGGTCGCCGCCAGGGGGGAGGCACTGGAGGCACTACGAAGACGAAGTCTTTTCCCAAGATGCAGACAAGGATGGGGGAACGAACAATGACAGAAACACAACAACTCGGAGGTCCGCGCGGACTTCTCGGATTGGCGCTCGACCCCCTTCCATGGCGCGCGGAGCGCGCCAGGGGCGGCGCTGGAGGCGCCGCCAGGGGGGTCCAGCGCGGACCCGAGAAATCCGCGCGGACCTCCGAGTTGTTATGTTTATGTTATCCTTCGTTCCCCTGAGAGAACAGGGAGGAGTCCCCGCCGCCCGTGACCTGCCCACCCGAGACGGCGTGGTGCGCAGGGTGGCCGGCTGGGCCCCCGAGCCTTCACCACTCTTCCGCCGCCTCCTCGAGGAAGGGGGCGCCTCAGCTCAGGACCCCCCCCGCGCCCCCATCCTGGGATCGTGCGCAGGCGTGCGAGCACACCCCTAGCGTCGGAAGACCACAGCAAGAGCTGTCCCGAGCACCATCTACGACGGAATCATCAAGAGGAGCTACATTCATGCTCCACTGTCGCAACACTGCACCGATCTTACACCATGCGACGCTGTCCGATTGCACACCCTACTGCATCCCAAATACGCTGGAACCGAAATCCTTCATGATACTCTCCCTGAAGAGCCGTACCAGATCAGATCCGGCCTGGGCATGTTCCTGTGTGGTTTCATGTGTTGTTCAGATCCTGCCAATGACACGCGCCACCATGCCTTCAGCACATCGTGGAGTGCCCCAAGGCTCATACAATTGTGCGTCGTAGATGGACTGTCGTCCTCGTGTCGGAGTGTCGGAGGTTGGGGGGGGAGATCGCAGTGAAGCGGAGAGCTCCCCCTTGGGAAATCAATTTCGTGATCGTGTCGTGCGTGCGGGTGAGGCGACGCTGCGTGGGCTGCTACGGCGCCGCCTGACCAAAAAACACCCCCCCGGCGTGGCAGGCGGGGGCCGGGGGCGTCCAGCCGTGGTGTCCCGATGGTGTCCCGTGGTGTACCGCCGTGTTCCGATGGTGTTCCGATGGTGTCTTGGTCGCGTCCTGGTGGTGTCCCGATCGATGTCCCGATTGGTTGCCCGATTGGTGTCCCGATGGTGTCCCGTTAATGACCCGCAATGGGATCGATAGTGAAATCGATAGTGCGATCGCTAGTGAGACCGATCGTGAAATCGATGGTCGGATCGATAGTGCGACCGATAGTGATATCGATAGAGAAATTGATAGTGAGATCGATCGTGAGAGCGATCGTGAGATCGACATTGGTATCGATAGTGAGATCGACTGTGAAATCGATGGTGAGAGGGATCGTGAGATCGATGGTGAGAGGCATAGTGAATCGATTGTGAGATCGATCGGGTGAGATCGATAGCGAGATCGACAAAATGTCTCTGCGGTGTCCCGTCGGTGTCCCGTATTGGGATCAATAGATAGACCGATCGTGACTCCGATAGTGAGATCGAGAGTGAGGGCTAGAGTGAGATCGATAGTGAGATGTGCACTCGATTGAGTGAGACGTTGGGCCCTTCCCTCCCAATCCTTCTTATCGCCCCAAGGGTGGTCGCATATATAAGATCATACTTCTGCGGGCGTTCCTGGAATGTGTCGGCGCGCGCCGGGCAAGCCTAAGGGGAGCCTAAACGATCCCAAGAGTGACCCAGCACGGGCCAAGAGGGCCCCAAGAGGCCCCAAAGACGGTTCAAGAGGGCTCCAAGTCGCCCTAATCGCTCGAAGACGCCACACATGGCCTGAAGACGACCCAAGAGGCTCCTAACACACTGCAAGAGAGCCCAAAAAGGGCCCCAAGAGCCTAAACTGAATCTTCCTTTGTTTTTGGTTCAATTCTAGCGTCCTCGCAGTTTTGGGCTCCTGGTGCTTCAATATGGCCTGAAAGGCCCCAAAGATCGCCCCTAGACGGCTAAAGAGGCCCCCAGGATGGCCCAAGAGGGCCCCAAGACGGCCCAATAACCTTGTGCCAGACGGGAATAATCCCGCAGAGATAATGAAGTTCGGGGTCCAGGAAGGATAACAAGTTCTGCCCTGGAAATATCGATGTTAAGATGTCTGGATCGGTCTTGAAGAGCCTCCATGATGTAGCCTCCAAGCTCTTTCTTAATGGCCTCCCTGGAGATGTGGGAGGAGCACAACTCCGATGACACACGATGGTGAAATGGTGGATTGGTCCCTCTCGGGGCGCCTCCTTGGCGATGTCGAACAAACACACATTTTGTAAAATAGCGAAGTATCAATTACATTGGGTCCTTTCGGGGGGGCCTCCCTAGAGGAGAGAGGAGGACGACGAAGACTCTGGGAAGATTTCGATTCGTGGTGGTTTAAAACTCGTCGCGTAGATCTACTCATGGCCATTGTTTTCAAAGATAAGAGAGAGCGCGTTTCACGGGCGCTTGACTTGGGAACATTCGGCGGCGCGTTTCAAATCGGGGGGGGGGCCCTCTCAACATTCGGCGCCGTCGATCAGAACCAGGGGGGCTCCCCTCCTCCCTAATCTCCCCCTCCCCGATCCCTCCCCCCCTTGGCCCCCCTAGGGGAGGAGGGGGGGTTCGAACAGGAACGCAGGGACGATGACCAAAGAGGGCCCAGAGACCGCATATGGGAAACACAAATCGCCTTATCG
Organism: Prorocentrum cordatum; assembly: GCA_963575745.1. NCBI lineage: Eukaryota > Dinophyceae > Prorocentrales > Prorocentraceae > Prorocentrum > Prorocentrum cordatum. The sequence continues at coordinate 321,722 of CAUYUJ010014148.1, forward strand.
AGCCCTCGTCCCCCAACAGCCACCTGGAGGCCCTTAGGAAGGTGCAAGAGTCAGAGACGCTCATGACGCGCCCAGGAGGCTTTACAAATGATCCTCAGACGCCCCCGAGACCCCTCTGACGAGACCCCAAGAGGCATCCACTCAAACTCTGACCCCAAGCCAAGGTACGGTGGCGGGAAGACCCAACGGCCACACAACCACCACAACCACCACTAACCACCACACCACCATCACGACCACCGCCACCACCACCACCACCTCCACCACCACCACAAACTACCATCACCACCACAAACCACCACACCACCACCACCACCACCACCACCACTACCCAAAACCACAACCACCACCACCACAACAAACCACCACACCACCACCACAACCATAACCACCACCATCGTCACCACCACCACCACCAACACAACCCACCACCACCACAACAACTACCACCCCTACCACAAACCACTACGCCACCACCACAACCATAACCGCCACCACAACCCACCACAACCCACCACAACCACCAGCACCACCACACGACACTACACCACCATCACCACCACCAATGCCACCACCACCACCACCACCACAACAAACCACCACCATCACCACCACAAACCACAACACAACCACCGCAACCACAACCACCACCGCCACCAAGACCACCACCATCAGCAACCATTACCACCAGCACCACCACCAGCGCCACCACCAGCACAACCACCAACACCACGAACCACGGCCCACCACCACCACCACCACCACAAACCACTACGCCACAACCATAACCAACAACAACACCACCGCCACCACCACTGCCACCACCACCACCACCACAACCCACCACCACTACCACCGCCACAAACCACCACACAACCACCACCACAATAGCCACCGCCACCACCACAACAGCCCACCACCACCACCACAACAATCCACCATCACGACCACCACCACCACCACAATCCATAACACCACCACCACCACCACTACCACCACACCCACAACCACTACCACCACCACAACCCACCACGTCACCACCACAAACCACTACACCTCAACCACCACCATAACCCACCACACCACCACCACCACCACCGCCGTAACCACCACCTCCACCACAACCACAAACTACCACCACCACCACAAACCACCACACCACCACAAACCACCACCACCGCCTCCGCTACCAGCACCACCACGTCCACCACCTCCACAACCCACCACCACCGCCACCACCACCACCAAAACCCACCACACCACCACCACCACCACCACCGCCGCACACACCACCTCCATGAACACTACAAACTACCACCACCCCCACGACGAACCACCACACCACCACCACCGCCATCACCACCAACACCAACACAACCACCACCACCACAACAAACCACCACACCACCACCACCACCACCACACCCACCACCACCCATCACCACAACCGCCACCACAACCCACCACCACAACAACTACCACCACCACAACCACCACGACAAACCACCACGACAAACCACCGCCACCACCACCTCCACAACCCACCACCACCACAAGTATCACCACCACAACCACGAACCACCACACCACCACGACCACCACCATCACCACCGCCACCATCACCACCACCACAACATACCACCACCACCACCACCACCACCACACCACCACCAACGCAACCACCACCACCACCAACAGCCACCACGCCACCACGGGAAGGGGGGGGTTCGAAACCCCCCCGGGACGGGAGGAGGGGAGGGAGGGGGGTTCGAACCCACCCCCCTTCAATCCAAGGGGGGGGGTCCCGACCCCCCTCCAAGCATCCACAGAACGCGCCCTTCCAGAGATATCAAACGCCTGGGGTAAAAAAGTGCGGGCAGGGGACGGAGGATGGGGACGAGGAACGGGAGACAGAGACGAGAAGAGAAGGAAGAGAAGAAGAGAAGGAGAAGAAGGAAGAGAGAATGAACAGAGCTGGAGCAGGAAGAGCAAGAGGAGGAGAAGATGGAAGAGGAGAATGAGGAGAGGGAGGAGGAGGAGAGGGAGGAGAAGGAGGAGGAGGAGAGGGATGACTGTTTTACAAAAATAAGCAGTTTGCTTAAGACATCCTCGAACTGCTGATGGTCGCGAACTCGGCGGATCTTCGAACATCGGCGCTGCGCTTGAGACATCCTCATGCACATGATAATAAGGATTAATGGTGTTACGCATGCTATGAAGATCAGAGCTGCCATGCGAACTGGGAAGTGATACTCCAGTTCCCCCCCCCCCGCGCCTGTTGTGGCAATTTGAAGCCATATTCAGCCCAGGGATAATCAGCTATAACAGGTTATAATCCCGTATAATGCAATATCACCCGTATAAACGGAGGCTACGTTACTATCGTCGGCACAGTGTTAGGCCTCCAAGACGGCCCCAAGACGGCTCAAGAGAGGGAATCGTAAGTGACATTTTGACCCCTCCGCCCAAAGATGGCCCCCGAGACCTCCAGAAGGCCCCCAAGAGGTTAATAGGAAGCCCTAGGAGGCTCCCGAGAGGCCTCCAGGAGGCCAAAAGCCTTACCAAAAGAGGCCCCCCAGAGGCTCCCGAGACGCCCGTTCGAAGACACTCACAAACGCCTCGAAGAGGCTTCCGAGAGGCCCCCCAAGAGATCCCTACTGGCATCCAAGAGGCCTCTGACCTACATTGGCGTGCTAGGCGTTCTGCTGTGTTGAACCTTGTTTAAGGGTTCCCGCTGGCCTCCGCCCAACCCGCCGGCCACAATGAAGAACCCCCAAATCCTGGAAACCCGCCTCCAAGACGGCCAAGATGGCCCAAGATGGCCTCGAAGACAACCAAGATGGCACAAGATGGCCTCCAAGACGCCTACAAGACGGCCCCAACACGGCCCAAGATGCCCTCAAGACGCCCCAAGAGGGCTTCAAGAGGACCTTCAGGATGCCAAGATCCTTAAATGTCTCAGGCGCTTCCGTTTAGCATTCTCGCCTTTTCTGGCTTCTGACACTCCAAGACGGCCCCCCAATCGCCCCAAGACTGCCCAAGATGAGGGCCCCCAAGATGGCCCCAAGACGGCCCTACGGACCTCCAAGACAACCCTACAGCGCCCAAAGAGGGGCACGCGACTGGCCAGAGAGACCCCAAGACGGCCTCCTAAGGCAAATAGGTCCCGTAGAGGCCCCAAGAGGCCCCGAAGGAGCCCCAACTGGCCACAAAAGGCCCCAGGAGGCCCCCAAGAAGCCCCGCGGAGGCCTCCAAGACAACCCCTGCAGGGCCCAAAAAGCCTCAAGACGGCATCAGATGGCCTCATGTTCCTCCTCCTCCTCCGTCTCCTCCTCGTTCTCCTGTTCCTCCTCCTCCTCCTCGTCCTCCTGTCCCTCCTCTCATCCTCCTTCTCCTCCCTCAAATCCTCCTTTCTGTTTCGCTCCCAGGTGTTCCCGCAAGGGGTTCGACAACGGCTGAGGGAAAACATAGAGCAATAGTTTGCCCAGACTTTGACAAAACGCTTGGCCGCATGGGCGTCTCCAAAAGGCAGGGCGGCGGTGCAACGCCCCATCTGGCCCCGGCACGATCCCTTGTAAATGATACGGCGTGGTGGACATTGTTTGATATATGGTGCGAGCTCCGTGTGAAGCACACCGTGCGGATTGCCTGCGCGCTTGCGCTCGAACGAAACAAAACCATTCAAGCTACAATGAGGCCGGTAATCCGCGTCCGCCCCAATACTCGTGAGCGTCACTCTCAAAATGCGCACATGACGAGTTCGTCGGCCTGCGCGGTCCTCCGAGATGATCTAGCGGACAGGTTGATGAGATCCCCAACAGTCGGACAAGAGGTGCGTGTGTGTGTGAGTGTGTCACGAGTTTCTCTGGCAAGATGGGCTTCTCAGAAAGCCAGGGAACTTCCGAGTCTTCTGAGAAGGCCCGCCACTTCTCACTTCCCCTCCGGGCCCGCCGCCGACTTGTGGTGTCCAAAACCCGGGTAGCGAGGCGACAGGAGCTTCCAGAAGGTCCTCCGAAGGAGCTGTAGAAGCTCTGGGAAGGAGCTTCTAGAAAGCTTCGGGACTGTTCCGGAGGGAAGGGGAGGATGGGAGTGCAACGCCAAGGGACGCCACCACGAGGGGGGCCGCCACGTCCTCGAGGCAACGCCCTGCACTCGAGGAAAAGGGCCTCAAGCACACTCCAGCACCTTTCGCAACGAACCCAGACGTCCGAGGACTGATCGGCGACTTTTCCACCACCACTACCTTATCAGGAGAGGGAGGATAATGATGATGATGATGAGGATGAGGAGGAAGAGGAGAAGTGGGAAGAGGATGATGATGCTGATGCTGATGTTGATGCTGATGATGATGATGATGACGACGACGATGATGATGATGATGATGATGATGATGATGATGATGATGATGATGATGATGATGATGATGATGATGATGCTGATGCTGATGCTGATGATCATGATGATGATGATGATGATGATGATGATGATGATGATGATGATGAAGATGATGATGATGATGATGATGATGGGGAGGAGGAGGACGAGGAGGAGGAGGACGAGGAGGAGGACCTTCTCATCCCCCCTTCTCCCCCGTCCTACACATGGTAATGTCAGCTTGTGATCAACAAATCCGCGGGGGGGCGCGTGTTTTTTTTGTTAATAGTTCCCCTGCTCGGGCGAATCGCGGGGTGGCGCCCGCCAGATTGAAAATCAACGGGGCGGCGCCAGTGATTAGCGCCGCCGACGTCCGGCCGTCAACGAGGAGCAAGGGGGGTTGTTTGGGGGCAAGGGCGAGCCAGGGCGCCCCTCTTTCTGTCGAACCGATGCGGGCCTGCGGGCAAGGCGGCTGGACGAAAGTAGGGCGCAGAAAAGGGGGGATTTGCAAAGCAGCTCACATCGCCGATTTTCCAAGCGCCTCCTGGCGCCGAAAGCGGCCATGCCTTCTCCTCCTCCTCCTCCTCGTCCTGCTCCTCCTGCTCCTCCTCCTCCTCCTCCTCTTCCTCTTCCTCCTCCTTCTCCTCCTCCTCCTCCTCCTCCTCCCTCCTCCTCCTCCACCTCCTCCTCCTCCTCCTCCTCCTCCTCCTCCTCCTCCTCCTCCTCCTCCTCCTCCTCCCTCTCCTCCCCCTCCCTCTCCTCCTCCTCCTCTTCCTTGTCCTCCTCCTTCTGCTCCTTCTCCCCGCTCCCCCTCCTCTCCCCTCCTTCCCCCTGTCGCGCGTGAAAAAAAAGTATCGCCCCCGCGGGGTCTGTTCATCAGCCCCAGGGGGGGTGGGCCTGCCCTTTTCCTAATCACAAGCTGACATTGACTGGTGGTGGAAAATTCGCCCATCAAGAACCTCCTCGAGCTTCGCTCCCGGAGCCTCGGCTCCCAGGAGGAGCTGGTGACCCCCCCCGCCGAGGCACCCCTCCTCGACACTGCCCGCGGCGGGCGGGGGTCTCGGAGGAGGAGGAGGAGGAGGAGGGGGAGGAGGAGGAGGAGGAGGAGGAGGAGGAGGAGGAGGAGCAGGAGCAGTCCTGCAGCCTCGGCAGCTGGCCGAAGCTCTGCGGCAGCGAGCACAGCCTGTTGGAGTGGAGCCAGAGGCGCTCCAGGGCCTCGCGGCCGGGGGTCGGCTGCGGGGCTAGGGGGGGGGGGGGGATCGGGGATCGAGGGGGATCGAGGGACGAGGTGGAGGGGCGAGGATGGAGGATCGAGGATCGTGGAGGATCCAGGGCCTCTCGGCTGTGGTCGGCTGCGGGGCTAAGGGGGGGATCGGGGATCATCGAGGAGGATCGAGGGACGAGGATGGAGGACGGACGGGGGACAGATGTGGCAGTAATTTTGTGCAGCGCACCACCCCCACGAACGAGCTGGCCTGGCACGAGACCGTGGAGCGGGGAGTTGTGCTCCAAGCTCGAAATGGACCAGGGCGAAGCCCCTCTTGACGCTCGAGTAGGGAATCGGCTACAGAATTGACGTGCCCCAAGATTGTCTGTCTCCTCGAGTCTACGAATCGTACGTAGGATGTTCGTAGATCTACAGCGCCTGCTATGCATGCTGCCATCGCTGCGGCGAAACATCAACTTTGGGGCAGCTCAACTCTGTGGTCGATCTCCTACCAGAAGAGGCTGCGCTGGGAGGCCAAACCTGCAGGCCGTGGGCCCTGCTACCTGGCGCCGCCGCGCTCCGCTCCACCAGAGCCTCACGGTGACGGCCAAGGACTCCCCAGACGTCTGCTGCCTTGAGACTTTCGAGACGCGGAGGAGGAGGAGGAGGAGGAGGAGGAGGAGGAGGAGGAGGAGGAGGAGGGGGAGGAGGAGGGGGAGGAGGAGGAGGAGGAGGAGGAGGAGGAGGAGGTTCGAGACGCGGTCCCCGGAAGTCTCGACCCCCAAGGCTGTTTTTGTGAAGTCCCGGGTCGCTTTCTGGCAGTCCTGGGGTCGGGCGACGGGCCCAAGGGGCCGAGAGTGGCAAAAAACCTCCGCCGCGCTCTGTTCAAGGCGGTGGATCCCTCGGTCCTGGCAGCGGCTACGGGCTTTGCAGTGGTCGGCCCCCCTGGGGGGGGCTCCCCCGCGGCCGCCGGAGCCCTGGCCGCGACGGCCGCCGAGGCCTGGCGAGAGGCTGGCGCCGACCGCGCGCTGGAGGCAGCCGACGCTGCTCGAGTGCGGCTTCGACCGCCAGCCGACTCCCATGGGACACTTCTGTGATGGGCCGATTTTCCACCACCACTACCAGGCAGGACGGGGGAGAAGGGAGGACAGGGAGGTCCTCCTCCTTCGTCTCCTCCTCCCCTCCTCCTCCTCCTCCGCCTCCTCCTCCTCCTCTTCCTCCTCCTCTTTCATTCTCTTCCTCCTCCTCCTCATCCTCCTCCTCTTCCTCCTCTTCTCATTTTCTTCTTCTCCTCCTCCTCCTCCTCCTCCTCCTCCTCCTCCTCCTCCTCCTCCTCCTCCTCCTCCTCCCTCGCCTATGGCAGGTGTGGTGGAAAATCGGCGCATCAATATGTGGCAACTCACTGGGGCCTCCCATGCCATATTTCTGGCCCTCGCGAATCGGCGCTGATCGACACCAGCCGACGCTCTAGTCGACGCTACATCGGCGCTCATCGACCACTCTGAGGCGGCGCTCCCTCAGCGATCACCAGACGCTAGCGAACTCGAGCACGACGGGAACAGCATGACGCAGGCTCCTACGATGATTCTGCCGAAGCCGACGCTGCCCTGCTCGGGTGCGGACGCGCGGTCGCACGGCTGCGCCCCGCCGCCGCGCTCTGCCCCCCCGCCGCCCCTCCCCCGCCGCGAGGGGCCCGCTCCGAGGCCGCGCCGCCCAGGGCCCCACCCCAGCCCGCAGGGCCCGCTCCGAGCGGCGCCCTCTCCCGCCCCGTGGGGCCCGCTCGGGGTCCTCCTCCTCCTCCTCCTCCTCCTCCTCCTCCTCCTCAACCTCCTCCTCCACCTCCTCCTCCTCCACCTCCTCCTCCTCCTCCCTCTCTCCGCCTCCTCCCTCCTCCTCCTCCTCCTCCTCCTCTCCTCCTCTCCTCCTCCCTCCTCCTCCTCCTCCTCCTCCTCCTCCTCCTCCTCCTCCTCCTCCTCCTCCTCCTCCTCCTCCTCCTCCTCCTCCTCCTCCTCCTCCTCCTCCTCCTCCTCCTCCTCCTCCTCCTACCTCCTCCTCCTCCTCCTCCTCCTCCTCCTCCTCCTCCTCCTCCTCCTCCTCCTCCTCCTCCTCCTCCTCCTCCTCCTCCTCCTCCTCCTCCTCCTCCTCCCTCCTCCTCCTCCTCCTCCTCCTCCTCCTCCTCCTCCTCCTCCTCCTCCTCCTCCTCCTCCTCCTCCTCCTCCTCCTCCTCCTCCTCCTCCTCCGCCTCCTCCTCCTCCTCCTCCTCCTCCTCCTCCTCCTCCTCTCCTCCTCCTCCTCCTCCTCCTCCTCCTCCTCCTCCTCCTCCTCCTCCTCCTCCTCCTCCTCCTCCTCCTCCTCCTCCTCACTCCTCCTCCTCCTCCTCCTCCTCCTCCTCCTCCTCCTCCTCCTCCTCCTCCTCCTCCTCCTCCTCTTTCTCCTCCTCCTATTTCTCCTCCTCCTCCTCCTCCTCCTCCTCCTCCTCCTCCTCCTCCTCCACGAGCTGGCCGTCGAGCGTCGTGCGCGAGCTGGCCGTCGAGCACTCGGCGGCGCCGCTCTCGGCCACGGGACGACGTGTCCCATAAGGGATGCGGGGGGGGGCTCTTTCCTCCTCCTCCTCCCCTCCCCTCCTCCTCCTTCTCCTCCTCCTTCTTCTCCTCCTCCTCCTCCTCCTCCTCCTCCTCCTCCTCCTCGTCCTACTCGTCCTCCTCCTCCTCCTCCTGGCGATTTTTGTTTCCTCATGGCGCCATGCGAAGCTCGTTGCAAAGGGAGTGATGGCAGATCTGGTGTATGCTGTTCTCGTGAATCAGGCGCGCTACCGTGCTTGACGGGGCAATTCGGCGTCAGCGCGCTGCGCTTGCTCTAAGCCTCGTCGCCCACGTAATTGCCTCGGCACCCTAGTTCAGGTGCGCGCCATGGCAATACGAGACCGACGGCTGAGCGACATCAATAAATCCTTCTGTGGCCGCTTGAACCAAGATGGGCACGGCAGGCTCGTTCTGTGACGATCCCAGTGTTGGACTCTGAGACCGCGTGGACCAATCAACCCTGATCTGAACGATCAGCGGCTCGGCTTTTCGATCGCCAGATCGCTCCGCACTGGCCAGTTCTGGGGCCCTGCCGGCCTCCCACCTTGAACGCCCGCGGCGGGGTCGCCGCTGCACCGCGAGGAGGGGACCTCTGGGGTGGGGGCGCCTGCAGGTCAGGGCCCGGGGCCTGCACCCTACACTTATACGGGCCTCAGGGGCACCGGCCCCGAAGCGTGCGCCTCCTCCTGCTGCCGCTGCCCTCTGCTCCCGCGCCTTCTCTGCCTCCGGCTGCGGCGCCCCGCCCACGCGTGGGTAGCCCGTGGGGGCCTGGCCTCCGAAGGGACCTCTTGAGGCTCGGGCGTTGCCGGGTGTGTCCCTGGCCCGAGGTGTGCCCAGGATTGCAGAGGACAAGCGAGGGGGGGCGAGGAAGGAGAGGGGGCTGAGGAGGAGGGGCGAGGAGAGGGAGGGGGGGAGGAGGAGGGGCGAGGAGGGGGAGGGGTGCGCGGGGGAGGGGGGGGGAGTGATGGGGAGGATGAGGAGGAGGAGCAGGATGAGGAGGACGAGGACGAGTGCGAGGAGGAGGACGCGGACCGTGTGCTGCACGTTTACAAGGTAATCAAGTAAAGTAGGCCAGAGGGCTCTGGGATGGTCAGAAACTGGTGGCCTCTGCACTGTAAAATGGGCCCGAGGTCCACTTGACGTTGCAGATTTGACTACCCAGCCCGAAAAACTCCTCCTTCTAAACACAAATTAATGGGGCCACTACGGGGAGCCAATGGTCCGGCGACGGGGATCACGAGGAGCCGAAACGCGACGACTGTTTGTGTTGGAGCACAAACCGAGGCGCCACCACGTGCTGGTGATGATGATGGTACGTCATGATGATGGGGATGACACGATTGAGGATGGTGGTGATGGTGATGGCGATGGTGATGATGGTGATGGTGTGAGTGATGAGTAATATGGGTACGAGTATGATAATGATGGTGATGATGGTGATGATGATGATCATCCTCATGATGATGATGTCGATGAGAGTGATGATGATGGTGGTGATGAGAATGACGAAGATGATGATGTTGATGATGATGGCGATGAAGGCGATGGTGGTGGTGATGGTGGTGATGGTGTTGGTGGTGATGGTGGTGATGGAGGTGGTGGCATTGATGATAGTTACTGTGACGGTGATGGTGGTGGTGGCGATGATGATGATGATGATGATGATGCTGAACACGATGATGATGGTGATGGTGGTGATGGTGGTGATACTGATGATGATGATGATGATGATGATGATGATGCTGACAATGATGAGGTTGATGTTGATGGTGATGCTGATGGTGATGATGATGCTAATGATGCTGATGGTGGTAATGGCGGTGACGACGAGGAGGGGCGAAGTGCTTCTGCGTGAGGCTCCTGCGCGGGAACTGCCCAGGAACAGCAAGATCCCCATCCAGGATGCAAAGCCTGAAACGAGCGGGCGATTGCGGAGGCCGACAGACGCGCGCGCGCGCCTGCAGCTTCCCGAAGCTCTCGGGCAGCCCAAGGAGGTGGTTCGAGCCTGAGCCGCGCTGGGGGACACCCTCCTCCTCCTCATCCTCCTACCCCTGTCGTTCTCTTCCCCCTCATTCTCCGTTTCCTGCCACTCCTCCGGTTCACTGCTCCTCCTCATCCTTCTCCTCTTTATCCTCCTCTCCTTTCCTCCCTCCCTCCCTCCTCCCTCCCTCCATCCCTCACCCTCATCCTCATCCTCGTCCTCCTCGCTCTCCCTACTGTACGCCTCCTCATCATGTCACTCCTCCTCCTCGTCCTCCTGCTCCTCCTCTCGAGTTTTCTCTCCCGCCGCGCCGAGGCAAAGATCCCGCGCGGCGCCCAGCTGGCCGATGCTGTCGGGCAGCGTCCCGAGCTCGCGGCGAAGGTTTCTTGTTTCCGTCGTCGTCGTCGTCGTCGTCGTCGTCGCGGTCGTGGCCTTGGACGTCGCCGTCGTCGGCGTGGTCGTGGTCCTCGTCGCCGCCGTCGCCGTCGTCGTCGCCTTCGTCCTCGTCACGGTCATGGCCTTGGTCGTCGTCGTGGTCGGATCGGCGTCGCAGTCGTGACCGTGGCCGTGGTCGCGCCCCCTCCCCCTTCGCGCTCCCACTCTCAAGCCCCCCTCATCCTTCCCCCACTTCCACCTCCCATCCCATTCGTGCGCCCTCTGCCCTCCACTCGTGCCCTCCATTCGTGCGCTCTGCCCTCCATTCGTGCGCTGCCCTCTATTCGTGCGCTCTGTCCTCCAAGAGGTCCAGTCTGCCCTCCATCCGTGCGCTGTGCATCGCCGCGGGCTTCCGCGCGGCCCTCTGGACCGCCGAGCAGCTGAATGACCCAGGGGGGAAAAGGGAGCGGGAGGAAGGAGCAGACGGCCAGGGAAGGAACCAGGAGGGAGAGCGAGGGGGAAGGATGAGGCGAGGGGGAACAGGAGTGGGGAGGAGAAGGAGGAGAGGTGGAGGAGGAGGAGGCTCGCTCGCTCGCAATCTGCGCATGGCCAGGTTTCACAGTTCGTGAATCGAAGTTGGCCGCAGGGCGTTCGGGAAGCACTGTGCTCCCGCCGATGTCAAAACACTAGGGGAGCCCCTCCCCCAGCAATCAGCTTGGGGACTCCCTGATTGTAGCACAGGGTCGAGAGGCCTGTACGTGCATACACAGACAGCATCTCGGAGACGCAGAGAGGACCAGAGAGACAGCGGCGGCAGCCAGGGGCGGCAGCAGCGGAGAACGAGAGGGGGAGAGATAGGCCAGCCAGGCCCCTATGCCTAGGCTGGGGCACCGATGGGGCAGTAGACGAGGTGCTGACCTCGCCCGAATCCCCAGCAAATCAACCAAATACTGCATTCGAACGAACTATTTACCCCTAGAATGTCCAGACCCTTTCCCACGGCCTCTATGTCGGCCTCGACCTTTGGGGCGCACCAGCGGGTCCCACTCACCCTGAAACTGCACCAGTCCGCGCTCAGAGATCGAACCTAGGGCCCGCCGAGAACCTACTTGGACTTCCTGTGGCGGGCCCCGCGAAGCATTTTCTCCAGCGGGTTCTGAACTCGGCGCTCCTGGGTGGTTTTCGGTGGGGGGCCCAGCTTCGGCATGCTCCCGAGGGCCATGAACAAAGCCGTGAGAACCGAACAAGGGAATCATCAGGCCTCCAGGCCCCTGCGCCCACGAGTTGACGAAGAAGGTGTGGCGGACGAGAGGCGGCGCTCCTTCCTTCACGAACGCGGTCTTCGTTTTCCAGTAGCGGAGCGTCTCGCATGCCACGGCCTTCGGCTGCACCTTCACGTGCTGGATGAGCTTCGTCACTGACTGCACGTGCTCCTGCAGGGTCGGTCGGGTTCTGCTTCAGCGCCTCCTGGTTGACCAGCGCCTCGAGAACCGCCAAGCTCACCTGCAGGCTGGGAGGGCCGAGTCCGTGGTCCGCGGGCTCTTTCACCGTGTCTGCGTACTTCTGAGCGGCTCCGGCGGCGGCAAAAATCATGCCGTGCTCTTTCGGCAGCAGGCGCGTGCTGAAGAGGCGTCCTTCGACTGCTCGCTGACGCTGTGCGTTGTTGAGAACTCCTTTTCATCATCTCGGCCGCAGTCTCGCCATCCGTGTCGCTGTCCTCCGCCATGGCCGTGTCGGCTGCCCCCCTGGGGGAGTGATGGCGGCGGCTCTTGGGGTCGCGCGGCTCGTGCTGCTTGCCGCTGCCTCCAGCGCTGAACGAATTCGTCTGAGAATCGGCTAGGCGCTTCTTCGCTTGGCCCAGCTCCGTCTGGCCGACTGGCATCGCCCACGACATGAGATGCGGCGAAAGAGAATGTGGCGTCGGATAAATCTATATGTGCGCGTACATGCCTCTGCAGAGCCTCGAGCGACGGATGGTCATTGCTGCAAGCTGGGCACTCGAACGTGGGCGGTAAAATCGGCTCGCGATGAATCGGGGATCGGTCGCATTGACAGCTGCGCTTGAGAAATAGGCGTCGAGCGTGCTGACGAGAGATCGCGACGGCCGAGTGCGTGCTCATGCACCAGGGGCACTGGTTCGTGACCGTGAGGAGCTGAGAGGGGGCCCGATGACCGCGGCTGCCAGCCATGCAAAAAACGCATGTGTGCGAACCAGCCCTGTTGATCATGAAACTCCAACCCGCACTCTGAACCATCTACGTTCGTCTCGGTGCATTGCCAAACTCGAGGAGGGGGTACTGGGTCAAGATCGTGCGGATCGCCTCCTCCTCCCGCTGCAGCAACTCCTCCACCGCCCTCCACCCGCCTCTCACCCGCCTCATCGATCTCCCCCTCCCAGAACCTGTTGCGGAGCTTGCCAAAGCTTATTTGGTGCAACCTCGCGCTGAACTCGTCGGTGGAAACTTTCAGATGGATATGCCCCACGGCGGTAAGCAACTCGGGGCCCTTTTCAACACGCACCAGAAGTTTGAGGTCGTTGAGAGCTTGAAGGGCCCAGGGGCCCCCGCGAACCTGACCAGCATCGCCCCGCGTAAGAAGACCATTTTCACAGGAAGCGCATTCTGCGCCATGCATCTGCCCGAAGATCGCTGCTAACAGCTGTTTGTTCTCAGAGCGGTGGGCAGCAATCTCCTGTGGCCAGCGTAGCCGTCGAATACGGAGTTCTAGCTGCGAGGGAACTAGGCCGAGCTTTGTCCAAATGCGCACAGCCGAGAGCGAAATATGCTTGATGGCGCCGTCGGCTTGCGGGATCTCCAAAACTGCGGCGCCCTTTAGCAGCGCGCGACCCTACTATTGCAACCGGCCGCCTATACGCTCATAGTCGCCCGCCGAGGGAATGTGGGCCTCTAGGCCGATGAGTCCTGCTGTCTGCACGCGCGCCTCATAAAAAATAAAAACAAAAGTGCATGCGCAGTTGAACATGATTAACGTACCAGAACCGTCCCATGGCATACCATGCGCTCCTCATACTCTTTTGTATAGCGTGCCGCTGCTGTGCTGTGGTACCCGCGCCATGGCACTGTGCACCTAGATACGTTGCACGCGTGCTGATACGACCTGGTAGACAACGAACAGGATCGGTAAACGATTGAGACTCGCCAAAAGCGCCAGGCCCAACAAACCGTGGCACTGTAACCTGCTTGTCTACATTCAAAGCGCCACCAGCCAATGCAAGGTGACGGGATAGATTGCAGTAGCTGAGCAGACTTGATCAGCCATGCGTTGCGCGGTGGGTGCGACGACCTTATGGGCAGTATCATCAAGATATACAGTGGTCGATAAATCGATAATCTGCTCAATGATACCATTCATCGGGCTGGTGCACATAAGGTCTCGCCCACCGAGGGTAGCTTGCCTTTCCAAACGCCACGAAGCAAGTACACTGCGATCGAAGCTGCGAATGTACTTGACCGGTGCAGATTGGCGACCCTGGGGAACCCCCTCATGAACCTCAAAGTGGCCCACCCCATCTGAACAGTCCAATGTAATAACACTCTGGCGGTTGCTATGAAGACCGAAATAGATACCGTCTGGATGCATATGTAGATAGTCGGCATCGCCGAGGGCGTCGGCAGCAATGCTTCCGAAGGCATTGTCCTTGGCAAAAAGAAAAAAACAGCGCGCAGTGAGACTTATGCAAACGTGAAAGGCGCCAACCCGCAACGAGCTGAATCTTAATAGCTGCTTCGCGGCGCCTGTGGTGGATCCCTCCACGGAGGTGATCAGCAAAGCCTCGTTCAGGATAGCAGGTGTCGCCTCGATGGCCGGGGTATCCACTATACGCCTTGCTGAAGGGGCGCATACGATGCGCGAGACGAACAGAGCGTAGCCCAGGAGACGTAGCTGTAGGCTTTGGTATACTGCAGCCCCAAGACCGATGCCAATTCTGTGGTAGACGAGCCCTGCCTCGAACATCCCAAAGAAACCCACGAACACGATGCGATAACCATTCCATGCTGGGGATTGTTTGGGCAAACGCATCTTGTTCATCTTTGTTTCTGGGGTGCCGATGTGCGGGGAGCAGCATCATCCGAAACATCTCCATGGGCAGGCTCCAAGGGGGGGCACTTGTTCGGCACGCCATTTTTCGAAGCGACAGACAGATGCCCCTGAAGTCCCTCTCCGCCTCCTCCTTGCAAGCTGGCGCATAGAACCTGTAGCCCATCCCGTCCTCCATTCGAACAGCAGGCAGATGAGCTGGGTCTACTTGCGTGGCGGATTGGCCCCCGAGAGGCCCACGCTGTGCGAGAAAATCAGCCCACGTCTGAACAGTCGGGCGCATGCTGAGCGGCTGATTGAAGAGGCGTCGGCCTGGCCCCACGGCCGCGCATGCTAGTCGACGGCGCAGACGGTGGATGAGGGCCCAGCGCGACGCTTTCCAAGCGCGACGCTTTCCGAGCGACTCCATGCGAGACTGGCGATCTGCATCTCGCTCCTTTTTTATCTGGCGTGTGACCGCGAACAATCTAGCCTGGACTTGGGTGAGTTCTTGAAAGTACACACTGTCAGCGATAAAGACGGCAGGAATAGCAGCAAACTTCTCCCGAAGTTCAAATCGATGGCGAAGGAGGGCGCGCTGGGCCTCACGAGCACGGGCGTGGTCAGCATCTTCTTCTGTATATCTAGCAAAATATCACAGGGCGATGCCGCGAATGTCCCCCACGAGCTGCTCGCAGGCCCGATCTGGAGTCGCCTTCCCCTCGAGTTGGTGCCAGGCGGGGAACGTGCGAAAGCACATGTCATCGACCTCGCGGAGAAACCTAGCTCGCCAGAGTCCGTCAACAACTCCTGCGACCATTCGATCATTGTCCCAAGGCTCAGCTTTGGGGTGGGGCGCCGCGGGGAAGCTGAGGAGGTACCTTACCGAGACCTGGAGGGGCCAATGATCCCATCGTCGGACCGCGGGGACAATCTGGAGCCTTCTGCCGAGCTTCTGGAGGACCCTGCACTGCGTAACCGATGAGAGCCAGGTACGAGGGGCCCCTATGTAGTCTGCACGCGTGCTGTTCTGCGTCCCGAAGAACGTGTCCTCCACACCCACGAACGTGTTGACGAGACATAGTATTTTCTTCATACAGTAAGGTTCGGGTCGTGTACCAATATTGCCTATCGGGTCAGACTCATCCGAGATATGTTCAGCTGGGGGCACGCCTGCATGGTCGTTCAGGTCGCCTCCGAAGACGATAGAGCATCTGGCGGGTTGTTCACTAGAAGAGTCCGTCATCCACTGAGGTAGCGCAGCCACACTTTTTTGATAGAGGCGTTTCTGTTTAGCTGTCGACGGCCGAGGGGGGAAGTAAACGACGATGGCCAAGATGTGAAACCGACCCGATCGAAGGAGCACGGCGCCTCCACGCCCTTGAAGAGCGGCTGGTGGTGAATATACTGCAACGATGTGGCGCATCCTGAAGAGATCCTTTCGAAGTCTGATTTGAACTCCTGCATGGGCATTCGACAACGCACCGCGACTGTACCCCCAACTTAGAATGTGGAGATCTGGATCGACGATGCTGCTGCAACAATTGCTTGTCGCTTTCATCCGAAATCTGGTGCCTGTCAGGAAGACGATATCCTTACGAGCGTACGCAAGCGAGACCTCCGTATGTCGGCCTGGCTGGACAAGAGAGCAAACGTTATGTGTGACAAGATTGAGGTTACGATGCTCCACCATCCCATTATCCTCTCTACGCGTGGGGGCGAGGGGCTCCACAAGAACAAGAGGGAGACATGGCGCAGAGAGTAAAAGTATGGTAAGGAAAGGTGAGGCGTGTAGATATGGCATCGCGCGCGGAGCTGGACGCCCAGGAGGAGGAGGAGGAGGAGGAGGAGGAGGAGGAGGAGGAGGAGGGGGAAGAGGAGGAGGATGAAGAGGAATGGGAACAGAGGAGGGGAGGGAGGCAGAAGCAAAGAGGAAGGAGGCAGGGCAGGAATACGCACACCTCCCTCCTGGCGGCAAGATGCGGCCGAAAACACAGGCACCCCCACACCCACCGATCAGCAGGGCAAAGATGGGCCGAAGCGTGAGGATGCAAGGGTAACCTTCCGGAGTCGCTCATCCATACTCTTCGGGTTGGCTGTGGTGGCGCTCCCTGGTAGGGTGGGCTGTCTGGCAGGGTAGCCGCCCGGTAGGGTAACTGCGAGCCGGGCGGTAAGGTGGCTGCGAGATGGCTGGTAGTTGACGGCGGTTGCGCTGTGGTTTAGGGTAGCCGCGAGCTGTCTGGTGAGGTGGAATGTCTGATAGGTTGCTATACCCAGACTCATGCGCGAGCTGTCTGGTAGGATTTTTCATGGTGGGTTGGCTGTATCTCGCCATCCTTCGGAGGCTAAAAACTGCGAGAATGCCGCCACGTTCGAGGACTGCTGGAGGGCCAGCTCACCGTCGCCATACCCAGGTTCCCCCTCCACCTCCCTGTCATCCTCCTCCTTCTCCTCCTCCTCCTCCTCCTCCTTCTCCGCCTCCTCCTCCTCCTCCTCGTCCTCGTCCTCCTCCTCCTCCTTGGCCTCCTCCTTCTCCTCTCTCTATCTCTCTCTATCTCTTCTCCTCCTCCTCCTCCTCCGCCGCCTCCTCCTCCTGCTCCGCTTCCTCCTCCTCCTCGGCCTCCTCCTCCCCCGCCTCTTCCTCCTCCTCGTCCTCCTCCTCCTCCTCCTCCTCCTCCTCTTCCCCATCCACCTCCTCCTCCTCCTCTGCCTCCTCCTCATCCTCTTCCTCCTCCTCATCCTTATACGCCTCCTTCTCCTCCTCCTCCTCCTCTTCCTCCTCCTCCTCTCCTCCTCAGGGTGCAAGGATAACACCTTCGGATGATGGATGCGTTATCGTGCCACCGGAATGAGGTTATATGTATACATGTATATATATAGATGTATATATATGTACAGATATATACACATATGTCTATATAAACATACAGAAATATATAGATTCGTGAGGGTAGGTTAGAGGTGATTTGTGGCGGCTCGTCGGGTAAGTAGCAGACGTGGGTGAGAAAATTACGGCACGTCCTGCAGCCCTGTATTACCGTGGAACCATTGTGGTTGTGCTCGCCGTAGTGCTGTGTTGTGTGATTGCCACAAGGATGCTGGTATAGCAAGAAAATGCCGACGCCAGAGAGTGGTGGATAGGGAGTCGGAGAAAGCAGATAGTCGGTGCGAGCCAACTGTTGCTGCTGCTGCTGGGTGTCCAGTGAGCGCGGCTGATTGGTGGAAGAACAATGCCAAGAAATAGATATGGGAAGGAGCAGCTGGCCGCTGGTGTCGTCTTTTGTCTAGTGGAGCAAACCTGGCAAACATGTGAGAGGTGGATGACGCACTGATAGGCCGCCGATCGGCAGGTCCCATCGTGGAGCCTGTGCCTCGTTCGTTGTGGGTGATCAGGAGGGATTCTCCTGATTCACAAGCAGGCTGGTCGACAGGTCGAACTGGGATGCGTATGCGAATGGTGGCCACGGTTCCCATGCTGGCTCTGCTCCGAGCAGGATGGTTACGTCCATGGTGTTACCCTCGTCTGCAGCCTGGACCGTGGCGTTATCCAGCTCCTCTTCCCCGAGGTAGGCCAGGTCTTCGGCTGCCAGCGGTAGGTGGCTTGTGTCGTTAGCTGGCGTCGGGGTGCTGATATCGGCGACCATCCTGCGGCTTGGTGCCGGCACCTGCTGCGGGGCTTTGGTAGCGGTTGGCAGGTCATGGGTGCGAATCTCCTCCTCCTCCTCCTCCTCCTCCTCCTCCTTATCGGGCAGGAGGGCTCGCGCCAAGGTAGGGCAGCCCGGCCCGTGGCCGACCACGCCGCCGTACAGGCAGGTCCTCGCCGTGCCCCAGGCTGCGGGGAGCTGGCTCCAGCCATGTCGGGGGACGGGGGCCCCCTTCTTCGGGGGACCGGGGCACCCTTCTGAGAAAGACAGCCATCCTGTTGGGAGGGAGGGACTGGGGAAATGCAGTGCGCGACTTTGAGATGATCCCCCTCAACATACGCGGCGAGATTGACGATGCCATCCGTTCTCCCAACCTCACCCTCCCACCCCGGCAATTTTGCCTTCGACGGTACGCGGCGAGGTTGGCGACACGATCCGTTCTCCCGACCCTCACCCTCCCGACCCGAAAAGTTTGTCCTCGACGGTGCAATGAGCACCTTCCACGGTACGCGGCGATGTTGGCGACACGATCCGTTCTCCCGACCCCACCCTCCCAGCCCGGTCCTTGTTGCCCGTCTGCCCCTGCAGAAGGGTGGGCGGGTCGGAGGACAGCCCCGCCCTCAGCCCCGGGGAGGGGGCCCCCTGCTCGGTATGCTCGCGGCATCCCCCCTCCGCAGGCCCTCGCCGGGGGGGCTCGCGCAGTGCACGAGCAGGCGAGGCTGGAGGAGGGGGGGAGCGCAGGGAGCGGGCGGGGGCAGGGAGGAGCGAGGGGCCAAGAGGGAGGAAGGGGGGCGAGGAGGGCGAGGAGGGCGAGGAGAGTCCAGCGAGCAGAGGACGGAGGGCGGAAAGCAGCGGGGGAGGGAATAGAGAGAGAGAGAGAGGAAAGAGGAGTAAGGAGGAAGTGCGAGCAGGGAGGAGAGGGAACACAACAAGGGGAGGGAAGTGGCAGGCGAACGAGAGAGGAAGAGCAGCGAGCAGGAGGAGGGGACGGGAGAGGACGAGGATGAGGACGGCGCTGTAGACATCTCGGCTCTCTCCGACGCTGCACCCTCTCCTCGGACGCCACAGCTAGCTTCGTGGCACGGCTCCCAAGGAATACCGACCCCCTTACCAGGGGCCGGCTCACGTCCTGAGTACGACGCTGCCCCACGGCCCTGCGGGGAAAGGGCCCCGGGAGGCCGCACACGTCAGAGAGCCGGCTGTCGCGGTTACGTCGCCCGGACCCGACGGCGCGAGGGAGGCAAAAACGCCACTGGCCACCTTCAGACTGGGGAGGTACAGCTGCTTGATCTCCAGAATCCGGCGGGCTCCCTGGCGGGAGCAGGGCTCCGAGGCCTGCCGGAGGAAGCCTCGATCCAATCCCTCATACGGTTTCATCTTGGCGACGATCAAGAACGGGTCTTACGCCGGATGGCGTAGCGACCTTACGCGGCGGCTTACGCGGGCCGCCAGCGCGGCACGCCACATTTGAAGCGAGGGCGCTTACGCGAGACCTTACGCGGGAAACTTACGCAGTTCGAATGTCGGGGAAACTTACGCGGGACCTTACGCGGGAAACTTCCCGCGACCTTACGCGGGAAACTTACGACCGAATGTCGGCGCAATCGAACCCGATTTCTTGCGTTGCTCATATGTACATATGTACATCGATGTACATATACATAAACATATAGGACATACCTACATGTGTCTGTACAAATCTATGTATGTATATGTGCGTGCCGCTTTGTGACTCTCTCTGTCTCTTTGTCTCTGTCTCTGTCTCTGTCTCTGTCTCTGTCTCTGTCTCTCTCTCTCTCTCTCTCCCTCATCCCTTGGCATGCATGCGGCCGCCTCGAGCAGCCCGTGACAGGCTGGCCAGGGGGCGTCCGAACGCCTCTCTCGTCGCTCTCTCTCTCTCTCTCTACCTCCCTCTCTCTCTCGTTCTCTCTCTCCGTCTCTCTTTTGTTGTTGTTTCTCTCTGTATATATACAGATATATCGATCCGTTTATAATGCGTGTGCGTATCCCTCTCGCGTTTCTCTCTCTCTCTCTCTCTTCGTCTCTGACTCTGTCTCTCTCTATCTCGCTGCCTCGCTCTCTGCCCGTCTGTCCGTTTCGTCACTCCCTCCCTTTGTTCCTCTCCCGCACTCCCGATCTCCCTCTATTCGCCCAGTTCGCTCGCTCTCTTTCCTTATCTGTGTATATATATATATATATATATATATGTATGCATAAGTGTGTGTATATATATATGTGTATAGATATATGCGGGCATGTCTGTATACAGACTCTCCTCATGTCTAGGGGATATCCCTTCTGCTGCCTACGTCAAGACTTGGCCGCGTCTGTCGAGGCTTCGCACGGTGCCCCGCTGGTGCCCGGTCGTGGGCGCCTCGAGGGCGCCCCGTGAGCCGGGCTTCGTCTGCCGAGGCTCCGCCCGGTGCCCGCTCGGCGCCTGGCCGTGGGCGCCCCGTGGGCGCCCGGTGCGCCGAGTGGGTCCGTCGATCGGCTCCGCCCGGGCGCCCTTTGCCGGTGCTCGGCCGTGGGCGCCTCGTGGGCGCTCCGAGCGCTGGGCTTGGCCAATTGTCGGGGACTCGCAGGGCGCCTCGTGGGCGCCGCGTGGGCGCCCAAATCACCGGGTCGGTCCGTCGAGGCTTCGCCCGGTGCTCGGTGGGTGTGCGGTCGTGAGGCGCCCTGCGGGCGCCC
The DNA here is from genome assembly GCA_963575745.1 of Prorocentrum cordatum. Lineage (NCBI taxonomy): Eukaryota > Dinophyceae > Prorocentrales > Prorocentraceae > Prorocentrum > Prorocentrum cordatum. Next base: position 342,611 of record CAUYUJ010014148.1, read on the forward strand.
CGCTCGCAGGAGAAGCTGGAGGAGAAACAGGGAGGGGTTCGCAGGGGTGTGAAGTGGAAGGAGAGAATCGGAGGGCGGGAGAAGACACAGACATCAGAACGACGACGACAAAAACGGGAGCAAGGACTCATCGCTGTGCTAGCCGACTTGCCTGTCTCCCATTCCGCCCGAGGCAGAGCTTGAAGGACCACGATGCATGGCGCGAAGCGCCAGTGCAGTCTTGTAGAAATGTGGACATCTACAAATCAACATCGCTATCTCTCTGCATCTACCTATACACGTGTGGATGCGAGCATCTACGTACGCAAGCGCTTCCGATGTACGTAGATGTATGATGTAACTTATGCTTCCTCCTGCCCCTGGCCCCCCTCCTCACCGAGAGCTCCGACGTCGCGACCCCTCCACGACGTGGCCCCCCGGGAAATAGACACCCTCTCCCGGGGACGGGCCTCTTCTCCCGAGCCGTCCTTTCGGACGGCCCCGGGGCCCGGTGAGGCCAGTGGCAGCGGGCATCGAGCCGGGAAGCCGAGTCCCCTCGGAACGTGCGACGGATCGGGCGCCGCGTCCGCACGGAGCCGACATCGAAGCGCCTCGCATGCGCCCCGGGGGAGCATCCGCGCCGTGCACGTGGCGGGCCGTGCCGGATCGTCGGAACGCCAGCGCAGCATCGAAGCAGGTCGGGCCGGCCAGGATCGGCATCGACTCGGAGCGATGGGATCGGCACAAACGCTGGTGAGGGCCCCTGGCAGTGGGGGGGATGGGCAAGAGCCGTCCTCCGTGCTTCTGTGCTTTCCCCCACTCTCCGGGTCTTCGCCTCCGGCTTCTGTCCAAGGCGTTCCTTTTCCTGTGCAAGCTCCTCGGCACCGCCTGCACCCCGGCCCGCCCTCCGGCCGCCTGAGGCCCCGCCCGCCTGTGCTCTGTCTCCCCAATTAGAGCTTTGCGTGGCTCGCCTAGCTTTTGACCGGAAGAGGCTCGCTCTCGACCCGCAGACCAAAAATGTTTTCCCCCACTCTCCCCTCGCGCGGCCGCCCTCGCCTTCTTTCCTTCCTCTTGCACGCCGGACAACTCGCCTTTCGGCTGCCCCGATCAGCCTCACGCTGGTGCGGACTGCCTCCACAGACGTGCGACGTCCTGAATTTGGCAAGACGGGCTCCGGAGTCGGTTCTGCACGGCCCCGAGGCCCAGCGAGGGCCCCCCGAGGCCGAAAATGGCCGAACGCCTCCCGTCCTGATCTGTTTTTACGACGCGAGCGTGTCTGGGACTGCCTCTGCCTCGCCGCCGACGGATACTCCAGATTTCGTAATAAGAGGGAGGGGCTCTGGACCCTCCAAGACAAAAGCCATCTCGGACCCCCCCCCCCGTGGGAGAGCCCTCCCAAAAACACCGTCCCCAGACCCCCCCCAGGGTCCCCCAGGATGGCCTGGAAGAGACCCCCCCCGAAATGAGACCCCCCTCCCTTTTCTTACGAAGGAGGGGGAGGAGGAACTGAAGGAGGAGGAGGGGGAGCGGGAGGATGGAGGAGGGAGGAGGAAGAATAGGTGGATGAGGAAGAGGAGGAGGAGCAGGAGGATAATGAGGAGGAGGAGGAGGAGGAGGAGGAGGAGGAGTAACGTGTTGGTGTTTTATTCCGCGGCCCGCGCGATGCCGGGCAGGGCGCCGTCTGCGACGGCCGCGGGGGGCGGCGGAGGTCCGACGCCGCGAGGCGTAGGGCGGTATCTCCTCGATCTCGTCCACGAAGCAGACGTCGACGAGCCTGCCCTCGGCGGGATCCTTGGCGCGGCGGGCGCCCTCCTCCTCCTCCTCCTGCTGCTGCTCCTCCTCCTCCTCCTCCTCCTCCTCCTCCTCCTTATTCTCCTCCTCCTTCTCCTCCTCCTCCTCCTCCTCCTCCTCCTCCTCCTCCCCCTTCTCCTCCTCCTCCTTTTCTCACCATGCTCAAAACGGTCGTCGTCACCATCACCATCACCATCATCAAAATCATCAGCATCGTCACGCTTATCTTATTCGTCATCATTCGTCATCCTGGTAATCATCCATCGCCATTAATATACTCCTGACCCTCCTCCTCCTCCTCCTTCTCCTCCTCCTTCTCCTCCTCCTCGTCATCATCATCAGCATCGTCCTTATCATTATCACCATCGTCAGTATCAGCATCATCAGCATCATCATCATCATCATCAGCATCATCATCATCACCATCACCGTCGGCAGCATCATCATCAGCATCATAATCAGCATCATCAGCATCATCATTATCAATATCATCATCATCACCATCAGCAGCATCATCATCAACATCGTCAGCATCATCATCAGCATCATCATCACCAGCAGCATCGTCACCATTGTCATCGTCACCACCATCATCGTCATCGTCATCGTCATCATCATCAACAACATCATAATTGCCGTCCTCGTCACCACTATCTTTCCAACATCATAACCATTACCGTCATCATGTTTATCACCACTCATCAACCTTATCATCATCCTCACCATCATCACCACCAACATCACCATTGCCATCACTACTCATCGCATCCACCCGTCGCCATCACAACCATGCCATCGCCACCATCATCATCATTATCATAAAAATCACCACCATCGTCATTATCATCACCATCACCATCACCATCACCATCACCATCACCATCACCATCATCATCATCATCATCATCATCATCATCATCCACAACCTCATCGTCCTCATCTTCGTCAACACCATCATCAGCATAGTCGTCATTGTCATCGACAGCATCGTCGGCATCGGCACCATCATCATCAGCATCGTCATCATCAGCACCAGCATCAGCATCAGCATCATAATCATCAACATCATCCTCATCCTTATCACCAGCCTCAGCCTCAGCCTCAGCCTCAGCCTCAGCCTCCTCCTCCTCGTCATCATCATCGTCGTCGTCATCGAGAGCATCGTCAGCTTCGGCACCACCATCATTCTCATCATCAGCATCATCATCTATCAGCCTCAGCCTCAGCTCAGCATCAGCCTCCTCCTCCTCCATAGCATCATCCTCATCCTCAGCCTTATCATCATCATCATCATCATCATCATCATCATCATCATCAGCAGCAGCAGCAGCAGCAGCATCATAATCAGCAACAGCATCGCCAAGAGCGTTATCCTCGCCATCATCATCAGCACCTGCATCAGTACCATCCTCATCATCACCATCATCACCATGATAATCACACTGAATCCTCATCCTCATCATCCTCACCCTCATCATCATACTCATCATCATCATCATTACTATCACCATCATCACCATCATCAGCAGCATAGTCACCATCATCATCAGCAGCATCATCATAATCTTCATCAGCGGCATTAACAGCATCAGCAGATTCATCAGCATCGTCGTCATCCCGCTCCTTCCCATGTGCAACGCAAGTCTGTCGGCACCCACACGCGGAACCATCCTGACCGCGGCGTCAAGCGCGAGCAACGTGCGGCAGCCCTCCCCGTCCTCCTCATCCTCGTAGTCCCGCCCCTCCTCGCCTCTCTCCTTCTTGTGCTGCTGCTGCTCCTCCTCCTCCTCCTCCTCCTCCTCCTCCTCCTCCTCCTCCTCCTCCTCCGCGAGCTTGGCCCGTGCCGCCTACAGCACACGTTGCCCCAAACATCAACGGCCGTCGCCGCTTGGCAGGCGACCTCTGCCTCGAGCGGGCCGCGCCCGCGGCCACGCAGGCGGCGAAGCCGGGCCAGGATGGACGAGCACTGTTGCTGGTGCTCGCCCCAACTCCTTGCTTGAGGAGGGGGCGGGCCTCCTCACAAGGCTTCTGAAAAGGTTCATCAGCCTTCCCCGAAAGCACAGGGAACCTCCCCAAAGGCCGGAGGGCTCCTGAGAAGCCACGCCGCACTCTGAGAAGGCCTTCTTCTTCTCATGCCCCCCTGGGCGCGCCGCCGGGTTCAGTTTTCGGGTCACAACTCGGCTCTCCGGCGGCAGTTCGGCACAATGCGGGCACCCCTGGAATGCCCTCTGCGAGGCGCAGCTGCTGGCAAGCATCCCGAGGCAGTCAAACCGCTGAGAACTGACGAAAACGTCAGACAAAACCTCGAACCTCGAACCCGAAACTTCCCCCCTCGCTCGCCGCCGATTTGCGTCCCCACTCCGATGGCACCGCTTCGTCTGCACGCAAGACTGGCCCTGGGCAGGAGTGGCCTTTGGTGCGCGCATCTGGGGGTGCGCGGGGCTGGGGGAGGGGGCGGCAAGCCCGAGCGCTCGAGCCGCTGCTGGCGCACCGCAGCCAGCGGTCGGGGGACCCTCCAGCGGGCAGGCGAGTTCTCGCCCCCACTCCCCCAGACCCGCCCGAAAAGTTGCGCCGCTCAGGAACCGGGAGGGGGGGGGAACTCGGGGATGCAGCCCCAGGGGGCTGACCAGACGCACCCCAGATCGAGGACGGACGCCCCCCCCCGTCGTAGGTCCCCATGCAAGAGAGGGCCCCAAATGGCAGATCCGCTCAAAATCAATCCCGGGACCCCTCCCTGGGTCCACCTGGTGCAATTTCTCACTCCGGCTCGAACGGCCCCGGGGCCTGAGAGCGGTTGCCGAACAGCCAAAAGCTCCCCGAACACAGCATCTCGCGCTCGAACCCCGCCCCGCGGCGCGCACGAGGGGGGCAGGCGGAGGGGGGAAGGCTTCGTCGAAGCAGGGGCGCCTCTGAGACGCCGCCCCCCCTCCTCCCTGCCCTTGAGATCCGACGTGGCAAAAACAAAGACGCAACATCGCGGAAAAACGCGACCGGAGACCCGGACCCCTCTTTCTGCGTCACTGTTCGAGCCGGATCGCCCTGTGAGGGCCCCGGGGGCCCGAAACCGAGCGAAAACGCGCTTTTTGGTGGAAGCATTGCAGCGCCAGAATCTCATGGACCCCCCTTCTGAGCGTGGCCGACAGCCGGCTCCAAAATCGAAGAAGAAAGAACGCCACAAACAGAAACTCTTGGCGCTCCGCGTGGAGTTCTTGGCTCTGCGCTGGACCCTCCTCTCTGGCGCGCGGAGCGCGCCAGGGGCGGCGCCCCAGGCGCCGTCGGGCGTGCCCAGCGCAGATCCAAGAAATCCGCGCGGAGCGCTTATGCTTACAGTGGAGGCCAGTCCACAAGAGACCTTCCACAAGAGGACCAAACCCTGAGATCCCAGGGCGCCCACTGACTTTTGGGTGTGGGAGCATCGCGCTCCCCATGGCAAAACGACCGAAACCCAAGACGCCCAGGGCACCCTGGAGGCAAGCAGGCTGTTTCTTGGCAGGGGTAACAAACTGTACGGCTTTTTCTCTTCTTCGACAGAGGCCTCGCCGCGTCGACTAGACGTAAGCGTGACCTTTCGCAGGAGTGACCTCTGGTGCGGGCACAGATGGGCCCCCAGATGGCTCAAAAACGAAGCAGCTGCAGCTGCTTGCGCGCCCAGGTGTGGTACCCCTCCGGCCCCCAAGAAGCCGCGCACCAAAGGTCACTCTTGCCCAGGGCCACTCTTGCGTGTATCGGCGGTGGACAAACCTCCCTTTAGGAAACCTCCCCTTGGTGAACACGACCCCGGACCGAAACCGACGGACCTGGACCTGCAAAAATGACGGCCGCGACGCCCTCTCGTGACCCGCAAACGGCCGATTCGCTGATCGACGTGCCAGGGTAGGAGGTCTATCTACCTCCGAGCATCCCAGACCTCCGACGTCGTGATTATTTCACAACGTCGACCCCCAGAGGTCTGGACCCCTTCCCCGGGACCGGTTCTTCCTCCTGAGTCGTTTTCTGACGGCCCCGAAGCCCGGTGAGGGCCCCCGAGGCCGAAAATAGCGAAAAACCTCCCGTCGTGATTTTGTCACGACGCGAGGAGGTCTGGGATAGCAGGCGTGCCTCGCCACGGCGGCCGACCGGCCGCCCGGCCCCCCGGCGCCCCGCCTGCTCGAAGTGGGCCACGACGCCCGGGCCGCGGGCGGCCTCCGCGGGCTCGCCGTCCTGGGCGGGGCGCCGCCCGCCCCCCTCGCGTCCGCCGCGGCCGCCCGCCCGCCGCGCCCGGCCCCCCCGCGGGGCCCCGCGAGGCCCCGGCGTGTCGCCGCGCCTCGGCGGCGCGCGAGAGGGGGGCAGCAGCAGGAGCTCGGGCAGCGAAGCAGCCCGTCCGGTCGCCGCCGATCGGCCCCCGCCTGGCCGTCGGCCGTGCGGCCAGCGGGGGCGGCGCTGTGGGAGGAAGCTCCCGGCTGCTTGCTCCAGGCGAGGGGCCGGCGGCGCCTGGCACGCGGCCGCCCTCCGCGTGGCCGGGCGCGCGTGCCCGAGGGGCCGCCAGTGGCAGGCCGCCAGGGCCCCGAGGGAGAGCCCATGGCGTGCTCGCGTCGCGCAGGAGTCGGGGCTGGCAGGTTCTGGGCCATGTCTTCGGCCTCGAGGGGGGGCCCTCGGCCGGGCCTCGGGGCCGGCGATAAAAAAACGGCGCGGGACGAAGAACGGGTCCCGGGGAAAGGGTCGGGACTTCCAGGGACCCCGTCCTGAAAAGATCAGGACGTCGCATGTCTGGGCTGAGATCCTGGCGTTGCGATTTCTTGGCGGCGATCGAAGGCAGAAATGGGAAGGAAAAGGCATTCTCAGAAGGCGGCGGGACTTCTCAGAAACCCTCGCGCCTTCTGCGAAATTTTATCATGTCTTCGGGCAAGGCTCAGGAAACTTCTCAGAAGGCTGGGAAACTTTCGAGCCTTCTGAGAAGCCCTTCTCCTTCTGACGTCGCTGCCAATTTGTCTCACAACTGGCGTTTGCGCCCAGCTTCGGGCGCCGTGGACCTTGCAGCCCGATCCGGCTCGAAGAGCGATGCAAAAGGATGGTGTCCAGGGCTCTGGGCATGATTTTCTACGATGCTGCCAACGCTTCGTGGCCCCACAGCCAACTCCAAACGAGGCGGCCGCGACGCGCCAAATGCGTGTCGAAAATCGCTGTCCAAAGCTGTCCGGCGAACGTGGCCGAAACTCGGGCCAACGATTCGGGCAAGGAGGAGGAGGAGAAGAGGAGGAGGGGGAGGAGAAGGAGGAGAGGGCAAGGAGAGGAGGAGGAGGAGGAGGAGGAGCAAGGAGGACGATGCTGCCATTTTTTCGCCCCGTCGGATCTCAGGGGGTCGAGGCATCCATCGGGCACGGCCGAACCGACCCCCGGCAAACCATCGCCTTGTGTGACGTCATCCTCGCCTTTCGGGCCCCGCTCCGGCCGCATACACGCGTCTTGGGGCAAGGGCGAGGGCGACGTCACGGAAGGTAGGGATCGGTGAGGCCGCCCCTGAATCCAGGCTTCGGGGCTCGCCGGAGGGATCCCCTGAGATCCGGGCGTTGCAACTCTTCCACAAGAAGGGCGTTTTCGCCCAGTTTCGGGCCCCGGGGCCCTCACAGATCAATCCGGCTCGGATAATGGCGCAGGGAAGATGGGATTTGGGGCTCTGGACGTGATTGTTTAGGATGCTGTATTTTTTTGCAGCGTCGATTCTCAGGGTCAGCCATCATGGTATCAGCAAATGAGACCGAATCGAAACGTGCACCGGAGCGGACTGCCACCGGCACGGAATCGAAATCGAATTTTGAGCAGGGACCGACCGTCCCAGCATTCCTATAGGCCTACCTAAGAATGCCCTAATAACAAAACAATGTTCAAGTCTCAGCCAGACATGTTATTCTAAGAAAAAATCGCGCAGACCACAAAAGGTTCTTAGAGCATTCTTTGGTGGGGCTACAGGCAAGCCCGGACGCTTCGCCACTGCTCGAAAATCGGATCGGCTGCGACAGGACGCACCACGCATTGCAAGCGTCGGGCCGCACCCGACCTCGGAGATATCAGCATCCGAGTCGGATCGGGCCGAGCGCAATCGGTGTCGGATCGCGTCGATGGGATCGAAATGGACCGCAAGGGACGAGGCATCGACGAGGGCCGGGGCTGGGGAGGCTTCAGGTTGCGCACAGACAGCCCCCCCAGGTAGTCCCAGCGGGCCCCGACAGGCCCCTCGAGCAGTCCCGGTGGGGCTCCGACGGCGCACCTGGGGCGCTCGGCACGCGCATGCTGAGACCGCCCCAGACAACAGTCCGTGCTGACATGAAGAACGGAAGCTGTTCTGGGCCTCGGCCACGACCTGGTTCCGCGGTGTGAATTTCAGGAACGGTCCGAGAAAACCCGAGCCCCTCCGGAGCCCAGAGCGGTCCTTACTTCAGCGCCTTGACTCTCGACTGTACCCTGGGGGCCCGTCGAGGCCAACCGGGACTGCCTGGAGGGGGCTGCTGAGGCCAGCCGGCCCGTGCGCAACCCGAAACCTCACACGTTCCAGGGACTCTTGGAGTATCTGTCGGCCCTCGTTCCGGCAGCCCGTGTGAAGCCATAGGGGATTTCACTAAGGAGTCTTGGGGCAAATCTTGGAACCCTTGGGCCGCCTCAGCATCAAGGCCTCCTGCTTGGATGCGGCCGGCGGGTCTGAAATGGAGGGGTCTCGAGAAAAGCTATCAGGAGAAGGGGATACGGTAAAAATATTTCAAAAATCGCCCCCCAGACCCCTCCCGGGGTCCACCTGCTTCACCCCGGATCCGTTTGGTCCTGGGGCCCGAAAAGGTCCCCTGTGTTCGATGGTCCTGGGGCCCGAAAAGGGCCCCCAGGGGCGAGAAAGGCGAATACCAGTCTCGAACCTAGAACCTCGAACCTTTTCCCACCCTTCCTGCTGGCCGGAACCAGTGCTGGGCCACCTCAGAGACCCAGCCAGCTCCAACTTCCTGCTCCTCTGACCCTTCACCCTCTAACCCTCGAACCCGCCCCTGACGACGAAGGAACAGTGAAACCACTCGATCGAGATTGGGATCTGAGGGTCCAGAAATACACTGAAACTTACGATCAAGAAAACCATCCACCTAAGAAAACAAACTCTGCATATCTCGTTTCCTTACAATTATCAGTGGTCTAGGTCTGCACCAAAGGGAGGGCGAGACGAAGCTTGAAGTCTAAGAAACTCCCAACAGTCTCCGTTGGAATTCAGACTCCCATAGGTCCGCCAAGAGGACTGACTCAGACTCTGATCTGGACGCTGGCGCTTTCCTGCCACATCTTATGGGCCCAGAGACGCGACGTCCTGAATTTTCAATACGGGCTCTCTGAGAGTCCTGGCCCTTTCCCTGGGACCGGATTTTCACCCTGAGCCGTTCTTGGACGGTCCTGAGCCCCAGCGCGGGCCCCCCGAGGCAGAACGTGGCCAAAAACACCCCGTCCTGACTTTCTTCACGACGCGATCATGCCTGGGGGTGTGCCTGCTTCCAACGGCCCGTGGGCAAGTAGCCCCCCGCCCTCGCCGCGGCCCGCGGCTCCTCGAGGCGCCGCCAGTCCCGCGTGACCAGCTCCACGCGCCCGGGGGGCGACGACAGCCTGCGTTTGAGTCGGGCATGCCCCTCTACAGGCGGAACACTCCATAGCACTTCAAAAAAAGCCTGGGGACGATTCGTCCATCATGTTTGCCTCGACTGAGCTTCGAATGTTTATTATCTTTCATATATCTTGCAAAGACCGCCTGTATTGAGCAGGGACCGACCGTCCCGGCATTCCTATAGTCCTACCACGCGAAATGTTCTTAGAACCTAAAAATGTTCTAAGAACAAAAACAATGTTCTTAGAACACAAACCCGATGTGTTCAACCAAGACAGTCTCAGCCAGAAATGTTCTAGGAAGACTTCGTGGAAACCACAAAAGGTTCTTAGAACATTGTTTGGTAGGGCTACAGGCGAGCCAGGACGCTTCGCCACTGCTCGACTGTAGGAGGACATGCCCGACCCAAGCCTGCGCTCGAGGGCGCAGGCGGCGGCGCGGCCCGCCCCCCCAGCGGCGGGGCGGCGGCGCGAGGCGCGGTGCCCAGAGACCCGGGCGCTGCGGTCTCGCCGAAAAGCGGACGCGTGCGCCCGGCTTCGCACACCGCGGGCCGCTGGTACACTGAAGTCGGGCTTGTCCCCCTACAGGGGGATTTTCGACGAAAAATAAAACATACTCCAAAAACGACCTAACAGAATATCCCAAGAATAGTTTGGGGATTACCTTTGGCATCTTTTCTGACCCTTGCGGGGTATGTTGGGGGGATTGTTCATTTTTCGACGAAAACCCCCCTGTAGGGGGACAGGCCCGACTTAATAGTTCAGGTCGGTCCGGCTCGACAACTGGCGCAGGAAGTCGGGCGGGTGGCATCATGCGGGGTGGTCTGAAGGGGGGGGGGGTGAAGAAAGGGGCCCTAAAAGGGCCCTTGAGGGCACCCCTTGGGCACCAACCGGCAAGATGGGTTCCAGGGCCCTGGTTGCACTTTGCGCAACGTCATACCGTACCTCAGGGCGTGAGAACGTCACGAGCGGACGGCCGCGTCCGTCTGGTAGCGTTGCCACCTTGCGGTAGTCACATGCCCATGTTGGGGCGGACACGCTTTGCGACCCCTCTCGGGAGCCCTCGGGGGGAGCCCACGGGAGCCCAACGGGGCTGGTGTGACCCCTGTGTTGGACAGTGGCCCAACGGGGCTGGGATGGTGTGACCCCGTGTTGGCCGTGACCGCCGCTGCAGTACCCAGAGCCCTTGCGACGCCCACAAAACGGACGGCAGCATATCCGTATTCGCGCCCTCGCGGTCTGGACTCCGGGGCACGATCCAGCGGATACGCGGTCGCACGGATACGTTCCGCGAGAGGCATCCGCGGAAAAACGACCTGTATCCTCGGGGTCGCGGCCCAAGCGTCCGGCCCGCGAGGCCGCGGATACGGACATGTTTTCCGCCCACGGGTACGGGCGCGGGGTGCGAGGGAGTCGAGGCGAAGCCAGGACAGGGGCAAAATCGGATGGGGATTCAAATCGGTGATCTCTGAGTGCTGACGGTTCTGGAGGATGTGTCGGGCGCTGCGGCCGTTTCAGAGCGTTCCAAGACGCTCTGAAAGCGTTCCTGAACGGGCACGGGGCACGAGCGAGTCGAGGCGACCCTGACATGGGACACAGAAGGACTCACGATCATCGCGCTACCATAACCAAGGTCGGGCATGTCCTCCTACAGGCGGATTGTGGAGGAAAAACTTTAAAATAGTCTAACAATGTTTTTTGAAAGCAACTTATCAGAAATAGTCATAATACCATCGACTGACGATTTTTCCACTATTTTAAAATATTTCTCCTGTAGAGGGACATGCCCGCCGTGACCCTACAGATCAGCCTCGACTGTAACCTCCAGTCTGCGCGCGGCCAGGAGAAGGGCGGGTGGCGCCGCTCGGAGCAGTCAAGCCTCGACCACGAACAGGCTCCTCGACCTGGATCTGAGGAACGGCCCCAGAGCCAGAGCCCATCCGGAGCCCCCGGTGGCCCTTCTTTCAGCCTCGTGACTCTTTGAGGCCTCCTAGGTGGGGTCGGAGGATCGCGCCGCATCCCCGATACGTCGGCGATGCATCGGCGATGCATCAGCGACGTCGGCGATGCGTCGGCGACGTCGGCGTGGAGAAAATCGGGCTCAACATCGAGCTGCATCGTCGATGCGTCGGCGATACGACGCGATCCTCCGACCCCATCTACTCCGACCACATCTGGAAGGCCTAGAACTGTATCTTTCCCCACACAACTTTTGAAAATGGCGAGGGGGAGCCACTGCCCTAGAAAGGCCCACCTCGATCGGGGAGCCCGCAGCCGGGAGAGAAAACATCGCGCGGCGTGCCGAAGAGCGGGCGCAGCGGCGCAGGGCGCCTCGGAGCGGGAGCAGGAGACCGCTTCATTGTGTTTTGCTCGGCGATCGCCCCGATTCTCTGGTGATGTGTGGAGCGACAGGAAACGTAGGACCACCACTACCACGACCTGGTGGGTGGAGGCAGAGGGTGGTCAGGGGTGGTGGTGGTGGTGGTGGTGGTGGTGGTGGTGGTGGTGGTGGTGGTGGTGGTGGTGGTGGTGGTGGTGGTGGTGGTGGTAGTGGTGGTGGTGGTGGTGGTGGTGGTGGTGGTAGCTGTGGTGGTGGTGGTGGTGGTGGTGGTGGTGGTGGTGGTGGTGGTGGTGGTGGTGGTGGATATCGTTTCGGGCGCTCTGGCGGGACATCGTGCACCCTGGCAGCTTGCAGATCAGCTCATCTTGAATCCCCCCAGGTGGTGGTGGTGGTCGTGATGGTGGTGGTCGTGGTGGTGCGGTTCCTGCTTCCATGGGTGTGGGGTAATGGCGGCGAATAGCGATTTCTGGGCGTCGAGGGCGCGGTGCATGTAGAAATTGGAATGAGCTGTGAGAAAGTTCCGCGCGAGAGTGCTCTTTGGGATAAGTTGTGGGCACTACTGAGATCGCATCTTCATTTCTGCGATCACCGAGGTTGTCTGCTGAGGACGGGTGGGGTGAGGGGAAAGTGACGGCCGATCACCTGCCTTTCGTCTTGGGCAGCCCCACGCACGGTCGGGAACTTTTGCTGAGCGTGTCGCCGCGGCGGCCCCCGCGACACGCTGCATACATGCCTCTGCGAGCGGGTGGCGTGTCGCTCCGCCCCGAGGCGCGGGAGGCTCGGGACGTTGGCGCTCGGGGGCCGGGAAGCGGATAGAGCGTGTCGCGCCAAAGCGCGCCGGGCCAGAGCCGGCGGAATGACACGCTACTCCAGATTTCGTAATCAAGGGAGGGGGGTCTCATTTCGGGGGGGGGCTCTTCCAGGCCATCTTGGAGGGCCTGGGGTGGTCTGGGGGCGATGCTTTGGAGGGTTCTCCCACGAGGGGGGGCCTGACATGGCTCGTCTTGGAGGGTCCAGACCCCCTCTGTTTTATTACGAAATCTAGAGTCTCCAGACGCTCCCGGCCGGAACCATGCCCGCGCGCAGCAGCGCTGCGTACCCACTCGGACCTGCGCGACCGACAAGGGCAGGTCATCCAGGGGGCAGGGGGAAGGGGGGAACAGGATATCTCGTGTTCCGCCTCGTTTTGGCAGGAAGGGAGGATAGAGAAGCAATGACCTTGGCAAGCGGACCCTCGGGCCCGACGACCCAGGTGATCGCCGGACCTCGAGAAAAAATAGTCTCCTGCAGGCGGCCGAGCGCCAGGGGGGGGGCGGAAGGAGGGCCCCAGATGTTGGTCCCCCCGGAGGCCCTCAGAATCGCCAACATGGGCCCAACACCTTCGTAAAACCAGTGACTTGGGCCATCTCGCCGAGGCCATCTTGGACGCTCGAGCGCCCGGGCCGCTCGGCCCAGCTCCCCAGAGGCCCCGCCAAGGGAAGGGGGGCGGCCGCGTCCCCGCGGGACACTGCGGCGCCGCGTGCCGCGCGGCCGCGGCGCCGGCCCACATCCCGGAGAGATCCGGGCGTCTCAGACTTGTCGAGCAGGGCGTCTTTGTGCACAGTCGTGGCGGGGGGCCCTCACACGTCGGCTCTCGGCTCGAAAATGGCGTAGAACTATGGGATCCGGAGCTCCAGCTGAGATTCCTCACGATGCCTCAACTTGTTCGAGACGTCGAGCTTCTCAGGGATCGCCGACGATACGATTCTTTTGTGCCAGCTCGTCGTTTTTCTCGTCGATCTCGGCCGGCGCCACGGAAGCGGGTCAAGACCTCTTGGGCCGCGGATGGGCCAGAGCACACCGTCCCAGACATGCGACGTCCTGTTTTTTTCGATGCGGGGTCCCTGGGAGTCCCGACCCTTTGCCCGGGACCGGCTTTCCACCCTGAGTCGTACTTTGGACGGTCCCGAGGCCCGGCGAGGGCCCCCCGAGGCCGCAATTGGCGAAATTCCTCTCGTCCTGATTCTTCTACGACGCGATCATGTCTGGGAACACACCGTCGGACGTCAAGGGAACGTCGGCGTCGTCGTCAACGTCATCGTTCCGGAGAATCTAAAGGGGCCCCAGGACACACAAATAAATACACACAAATAAAGTTATTCCCCATATTTTCCCATATGTTTAGGGCTTTCGTCTTCCCCCCCACTTCCCATATTTTGCAATTTTTTCGGGGGAATCGAGGATTAACTGTGTCTGTGAATTTTTCCCTCCTGAGAATCATGGGCAGGGGGGGGGGCGCGACTGGCGGTCCTCGTGGCCCCACGGCGGGGCGCGGCCGGAGCAGCCCAGCCAGGGCAGGCGTGGGGACAAAACTCCGCGGGCGAGAGGGCCCTCGGCGAGGCAGTGGCGGGAGGCGGAGGCGGAGGAGGGCGGGGGAAGAGGCGCCAGGCTCCTCTGATCTAGGTCCGCGCAGCGTCACAATATAAAGAGGGCGGGAGGGAGACGGAGGAGGGAGGGGAGAGAGGCCTGCGGAGAGGCAACGGGCGGAGGGGGAGCCCGGAGGACGGGAGGAAACGGCGGGATAGGAGGCCGAGTGCGGCAGGCGGAGGAGGGGAAGCGCGATGGTCATCAGGAGCATGCCGGAGCAGGCGGCCGAGAAGCAGGAGCACGAGGAGGAGGACGAGGAGCCGGAGAAGGAAGGGAGGATGGGCGAGGAGAAGAGGCAACAGAAAGACGAGAAGGATGAGCAGAATACGCCGACGACGACGACGCCCGGCGACGACGCCCGACGGCGACGGCGACGGCGACGGCGACGACGACGACGACGACGACGACGACGACGATATGACGACCGACGACCGACGACCTCCAGCGGTCCCTGCCCTCCGAAGACCCCAGAGACCTTCGGAGGCCCCTGGAGACCCCAAGCCCCCAAGAGGGCCCGAAAACGTCCAGACCTCGATCCTCGGACATCCTCGATCCTCGACGACGACGACGACGTGCGACGAATGACGATCGACAGCGACAAGCGACGAATGACGACGACGACGACGACGACGACAACGACCGACGATCTACGACCAACGCCAAACGACTACCGACGACAGACGACGACGACGACGACGACGACGACGACGACCGACTGACCGACCAACCGACCGACCGACCGACGGCTACGACGGAGGACGACGAAGGACGACGACGAGCGACGACGACGTACCGGCACGACGACGAATGACGACGACGACGACGACGCACAGCGCCAGACAGCGAAAGACGACGACGAAGACATACTTTGACGACAACGACAACGACGACGACGAAGACGACGACGACGACGACGACGACGACGACGACGACGACGACGACGACGACGACGACGACGACGACGACGACGACGACGACGATCGTCGACCACCGGAGGCGGCGCCGAAAGGCGCGCGCCCTTTCCCCCCCCCTCCCCCCGCTGCACACGCCTGGCGGCGGCGCGGGCCCGCACGTCGCCGGCGGTGCGCGCGCCCGCGAAGTCGCTCTCGACCAGCGGGTGGCCTCGCCGGGGGGGGGGGGGGGCAGCGTCCAACGCACACCCCCAGGGGAACGAAAAGTGCCTGACATAAACATAAACACTCGGAGGTCCGCGTGGACTTCTCGGATCGGCGCTGGGGCCCCCGGCGGCGCCTCCGGCGCCGCCCCTGGCGCGCTCCGCGCGCCAAGGAGGGGGGTCCAGCGCCGATCCGAGAAATCCGCGCGGACCTCCGAGTTTTTATGTTTATGTTTCTTTTTGTTCCCCTTACCCCCTCGAGCAAGGAACAAATCACGACGGCAAATCCCACCAGCCCTCTGGGCGCAGGTGGTCTAGGGCGTTTCCTAACCTCCTGTCTTTCCCTGCTTGGGAGGTTTACCTCCCCCCCCCTCCATGCGTTTGGACGGGGGGGCAGCGTCCAACGCACACCCTCGAGCAATGACAAAAATCACGACGGCAAATGTTTCACTGTTTTCGGCCTCCGGGGAGCCCTCGCCGGGCCTCGGGGCCGTCCAGATTTGAGACTCGGGGTGAAGAGCCCGCCCAGGGATCATGAAACAATCATGACGTCGGGGGTCGGGGAACGCGGGGGGGCCTCGCGGTGAGGGGGCAGCGACCAGCGCGGGGGGGCCTCGCGGGGAGGGGGCGACGGCCAACGCGGGGGAGGGTGGCCTCGCGTGGCGACCAACGCGGAGGTGCCTCGCGTGGAGGGGGCAGCGTTCAACGCGGGGGGGCCTCGCGAGGAGGGGGCAGCGTTCAACGCGGGGGGGGCCTCGCGGGGAGGGGGCAGCGTCTAACGCGGGGAGCCTCGCGGGGAGGGGGCAGCGACTAACCCGGGGGGGGGGGGGCATACCGATTGATCCCAGGGCGAACCGCCAACGGCTATTCTGGTGCAAACTACCTCCACACGACGGCAATCTCCTACCTCGTTCAAAGCTTTTCCAAATAAGAATGGCGAGCCTCCCCTGGTACTTCCGTGGCCGCGGGTCGTGCCACGCGGCGATCGGGGACACTGACCGCGTGCTGGCGATCGCTGATGCTGACATCTTGACTACAGCCACGTCGGTAAGGCGGCGCAGAGCAGCATCCACACCGAGATCAAGACGCTCCTCGACCGCAAGGCCTTGCTCCAGTCGGCCTCGCTCGCACGAGGGTCTCAGAGGCAAAGAAGGGCAAGGAGAAGATGGCACAGCACGAGTGCATCCACATCATCGAGGACCAGCGTGCAACGGGCAGATCGGCACCAAGAGCTTGGACACGATTACGGTTCCCAGCGAGAAGAACTACAACGAGATGCAGCCCCGAGTGGAAGGAGGATGACCCAAGCACCTGCGTTCACTACGGACGGCAGCAGAAAGATCCCAGCCTCTGGGTGGACTACAAGAAGAAAGCAAAGAACAGTTCCGTCGAGATCATCACCAAGGTCCCCTGCTTGGAGAAGAACCTACAGCAGTTTTACACCACATGCAGCGGAGGAGGCACGAGCCCAAGGACGAGCGCTGGACCAGCAGAAGAGACACTCCACGAAGCAGCTGCAGCCCAAGTGGTCAGAACGACCGACTTGCTTACTTGTCTCTTTGCCTCTTGCTCCAACGTGATGGCCTGCACCACAGGCTATAGAGCGAGCGCCGACAGGGACAGCGCCCGGCACCCCCTCCGCTCGCGGCCACAGCCTCGGCTGGGGGGTCGACCCCTTGGGAGTGTGTGCTCTAAAGCTCTAGCCTCAGGGCTCGCATCTTGGGGCAAGCGTGGGCGGGGGGGCCTAAAACAGCATCCGACGAGGGGAAAAGACGAGCAGCCAGCAAAACGTTATGCAAGGTAATGGTTACGTTTACATTCGGGACCGGAGCATACTGACCACTGCCACACCCACCACCCGATGTGATTAGAGGCACCGTGTCAGCGCAGCAGTATTATAGTACTTAGGACGCAGTCCTGTACGAGGGGTGGGGGGGGAGGAGGAGGGGGAGAGAGAGAGAGAGAAGGGAGAGAGAGCCTTCCAACACATATTTTCTCGAGGACGCCCCGAACGAAACGGCAGAAACAAAGGGAGCCTATCCAGACAAAAACGGGAAGCGCCGCTTCTCTGAATTTGCGTGCGCGCCCGCACGGGTTTGCACACAACGCGGGTACGCATGCGGCATCGCTGGGCTTCCTTGAATACCCAGATGGGTACCCGTAGTATATTGTGTTTAGTGGTTGCCTGCGGATGCTTTGGTTAAGTGCTGCGCGTGGCATCGGTTCGTGTGTGTGTGTGGCTGCGTGTGAGTGTGATTACGTGTGTGGTGTGTGTGTGTGTGTGCGTGCGTGCGTGCGTGCGTGTGTGTGTGTATGTGTGTGTGCGTGTGAATGTGTGTATATGTGTGTGTGTGCATGTGCATGTGCATGTGCATGTGTGTGCATGTGCATGTGCATGCGCATGTGCATGTGCATGTGCATGTGCATGTGGGTGTGCGTGTGCATGTGTGTGCATGCGTGCGCGTGTGTGCATGTGTGTGCCTGTGTGTGCGGCTGTTTGTGTGTGTGTGCGCGTGCGTGCGCGCAGGTGCAGGGTGTGTTCCGACGGGCGGGAGACTGCGGCGTACGGCATGCGTGCGAGGCGTGTACCAGGCGGGCGGGAGTGGGGCGGTGTACTGAGTGCGTACGGGGTGTGTGCCTGGCGGGCGGGCGGGGAAGGGTGCACCGTACGCGTAAGGTGTGCGTGCGTGCCTGATGCCGATGAGGACGGTGCTGCAGCTGATGATGATGATGACGATGATGGTGCTGGTTACGGTGACGATGACGATGATGACGATGAGGAGGATTACGATGCTGATGATGGTGATGACGATCACGATCACGATGACGATGACGAGACGACGGGGATGAGGATGATGACGATGACCACGAAGATGATTCTGAAGATGATGACGCTGGTGATGATGATGACGCTGATGATGATGATGATGATGATGCTTATGATGATGATGATGATGATGATGATGATGATGATGATGATGATGACGACGACGATGGTTGTGACGATGAGTATGATATGTATCTTGCGGCGGTCTTGGGCGCTCTTGGGGCCCTCTGGGAAGCCTTTAGGGGCTGAGGAGGGCCGTTTCCAGCCCTTCCTATAGTGATTCCAAGACGATGCTGTTTCAGAGATCCCTCCGAGATCGATGTTTTGGAGGATGTCTCGAACGAGACGGCCGTTTTGGTTGGTTCAGGGTCCCCTTTTCTGAAGTCGCTGATTAGAGGATGTCTCTGTCGAAACGGCTATTTCTGAGTGCTCGAGCGATTTCGCCAGCAATCTCAGCATCTCTTTTGTTTAGAGGATGTCCTAAACGAGAGGCTTCATTTTCAATATACAAAGTCTTACACACGGCTCTTCCAACACCTTATTTTTGGAGGATGTCTCAAGCGAAATGCGGATATCTCAAATTCGCTAAACAGCTGAACACCTCTATAGCCTCTTTTTCAACAGACAACGCCTACAAACAGCCCCTCTTCTCTTTTTCGAGGACACCCCGAACGAAACAGCCGAAACAGAGGAACTCGGCCGAGCGGAAAACGTTTTATGATCCCGATCCGGTTGTCCCTCGCGTCATACTTCTTGATCCGTCCCCGGTTAGCATGGCCTAGCAAACTCTCAACGCCTTCTCTTTCCGAGAAGGCGGTTCCCGTAATCCGCCGGGCGGAAAAATGTTTGCCATCCCGATCAAATTGTCCCTCGTGTCTCCTCTGTAGTAGTCCTCCAAGAAGGCGCTTCCCTGTATCCCCCCAGAGAGAAAAAATGCGATCCCGATCCAATTGTCCCTCGCGTCTTGCTCGTTTTTTGTTTATGAGCTCCAGGTAAACATGACCTAACAAACTACCAACACTTTCTCGTTCCGAGAAGGCGCTTCCCGTAATCTGCTAAACCGGTCCCCCGTGCAGCCCGCCACGGATGTTATAGTTTCAGCCAGAACGTCCAGCTCGCTCCTCGTTCCTCGAAGACGTTCCCCGTCATCCGCAAGCTGGGTCCCCGTACGGCCTGCCACGGTATAGTAAGAATGATGTTGAACAAAGTTTCGAACATTCCACCGTCTCAATTCAGGACGTCCAACTCGATTCTCGCTCCTCGAAGACGCTTCCAGTCGTCCGCTAAGCCAGTTCCCCTTGCGGCCCGCCATGGTATGCTAAGAAGAATTGTTCCCCAATCAGTGCTTGCAAAGCGGGAATCCTAGCGGATCTTGAGGGGCTTGGCGAAAGCAAACGGCCGATTTCGGTTGGCCGCCGGGTTCCCAAGTTCCCGGTTCACGGGTTCACGGGTTCCCAAATGCTGGCTCTGGGCCGATGTCGGCGGG
This sequence comes from Prorocentrum cordatum, assembly GCA_963575745.1. Lineage (NCBI taxonomy): Eukaryota > Dinophyceae > Prorocentrales > Prorocentraceae > Prorocentrum > Prorocentrum cordatum. The sequence continues at coordinate 362,160 of CAUYUJ010014148.1, forward strand.
CGACGGGGTTCCCGGGTTTCCGGGTTCCCAGGTTCCTGGTTGATCTCCCTATCGGTCGGTCTCACCATCGATCTCATCACCCACCTCTCTGTCGATCTCACAATCGATCTCACAATCGCTCTCACTCTAGATCGCACAAGCGATCTCACGATTGATGCCATTATCGATCTCACCGAATCGACGTCACTATCGGTCTCACGATCGACCTCAATATCGTCCTCACTATTGATCTCACGATCGGTCTCACGATCGATCTCACAATCGATCTCAATATCGAGCTGAATATTCACTTCGCGAATTGTCAAACCATCCGCTGATTAGGTTTTTCTCTGGTGTGAGTAAGCTTCTCTTTGTTTCCCAAATCCTCAATGTTCACAGAAAAAAAGCGTTACACTTTCAGCCAGAATGTCCAGCTCGCTTCTCGTTCCTCGAAGACGCTACCCGTCATCCGCCAAGTCGGTTCCCCGTGCGGCCCGCCACGGTACAGTAAGAAGAAGTGTTTTGACGAATTTAGGTATCTTGCAATTTCAGCCAAAACGTCCCGCTCGCTTCTCGATCCTCGAAGACGCTTCCCGTCACCTTCGGGCCAGACGCCGGGATACACGCGATGGGAGCATGAACTGTCGAAGTCCGCGCGGACTTCTTGGACTGGCGTTGGGCCACCCCTTCCTGGCTCACGGAGCGCGCCAAGGGTAGCGCTGGAGGCGCCTTCAGGGGGGCACTGCGCCGATTCAAGAATTCTGCACGGACCTCTTATGTATCTACTGATGTGTCTTCTTCTATTGTTTCGATGGAGCACAGCTCAGCATCGAGCATCGATACCACCTAGAGCTTGCAACAGCGCCATACTCGAGCGGGCAAGAGGTGAGGCTAGGAGGGGGAAGGAGCAGACAGATGGCACGGCGGCAGTCTGAACGGTCACCGTGAGGTGGCTGGGCATGGAACGGATATGTTGCTCACCTCTGCGATGGCGAATTCGCGCGGCAACGCAACTGGAAGCGCCAGTTACAGCCGGAAGAAGATGGCGAGACACAACCTGCCTGGCCGTCACAAGTTGCGCCCACTGTGTTCGCCCGAAGAATCCGACACCGTGCCTGGGGCACGTAGAAGAAAGCCCCAAGGCTCACAAAGATGAGAATGCTACCGACGATTGCAAGGCCCCCTACGGTCTGGACACCCGATGTGCCAAAATGTTCGGGCCCTCTTTGGCCAGCTGTGGTGGGGCCCGTGGCTTCCCCAGGGCCCCAAATTGTTCAAACACGGTACATCGCAAAACAAATCTTAACAGTTGTTCCCAACCATCCTGTGGTGACGGGTCCTCGTTGTGAAGAGACGGTCCCCGCGTTCCCTCCTCCCATCCTTCCTTCCTCCTCCCCTCCTCCCTCCTCTCTCATCATCGTCACCCCCCTCACTTTGGCACACCCCTCACACGTGGCCCCATAGGAGCTCCGCTGAAGGTCCCAGTGGCGCCGTTCGCATGCGTCCCCGCCACCCACTTCGGCGCGCCCCTCGCACGTTCCGTGGCTCCATATGAGCTCCGCTGAAGGTCCAAGTGGTGCCATTCGCATGCGTCCTCGCCACCCAATGTCGGCACACTCCTCACACGGTCCGTGGCCCCATGGGGAGCTCCACCGAAGGCCGCAGGGGGTGCGTCCGCATGCGCTCCAAGAACTCATTTCGGTACACCCCTCACACGGTCCGTGGCCCCATGGGGAGCTCCACCGAAGGCCGGAAGTGGTGCGTCCACATGTGTTCCAGGAACTCATGTCGGCACACCCCTCACACGGTCCGTGGCCCCATGGAGAGCTCCACCGAAGGCCCTAGAGGGTGTGTCCACACGCGTCCCAAACACTCATTTCGGCACACCCCTCACACGGTTCGTCTCATCTCCCTCGTGGTACTCGCAGCTGTATATGGTTGGGTTCTTCGCCAAGCTAATTTACATCAGAGGGTGCGCCAAGCCAGGTGCAGAGGATCGTTCCCATCAGAGACGACACACCGAAGGCTACTCGAAGGCCACTTGAGATCCCTGGAGACCCCCAGGGCACGGTTGCGGAATCAGCCGCAGGCAGCTAAATCATTTGGAGCTGCTTTTGGCAGCTGCGACATGTCATCATATAATTTTTCTGCAAAAAAATAATATGCTCAGAATGCAGTCTGGCTTTGCAGGAGGCGTGCTCACCAGAAACGCACCGCTGGATGGTCTGCGGGGGTCGCACACCCCAGTGCAATCGATCATGCTGTGCGGAACAAGTCGCCCTGACAAGTGCCGATGGGGACAGGCTGCCAGTTCCCTGGCTGCGAGACCTCGTAATAGAGGATGGTGAGAAAACTACCACTCGCAAGCAGTACAAACACGTGCCAGATGCTTTGGTGGAACTCGAGCTTGTCTGTTTTCCATGGCACAAGGCCTACTGTGTACAACAGTCCTCCAAGTACCATGCGGCCCCGTGCCCAGGGGGTAAAGACCGCCACGATGTTCTGCCACACGAGCACTACGCACCACCCCATGAGCAGAAAGCAAGGCACATGAAATGCAGGCCTGTCGAACCTCGAGCGAAACGCCTTGGCTGCAATGCTCACGAATGCCACTGCCCACACGAAGCAGAGTGTGTTTGGGCAACAAGCCAACGTCATGACTGGCGAGTAGGTGCCAGCAATCAACAACAATATCCCGCCGTGGTCTGCAAGCCGGAGCAGCCAGATGCAGTCACTCCACGCCAGTGTGTGGAAGATGGCGGAGCACCACAGCATTGCCAGCAGGCAGGCGCCGTAGACAGAGAGTGACACCGACACCTCCATGGACAGAGGGTGGTCTGAGGAACTGGTCAGCATACCACCGATGCCCAGGCTGCCCAGGACGAGGCCGACCACGTGCACCACCGCGTCGGCGGCGATCTCACGGCGGCTGTAGCCTCCGGCGGAAATCCTGGAGGGGCTCACTTTGCCGTCCGAGTACCACGGTATGCGCTCCCTCCAATACCTCCGCGCTACTGCATTCGCACGCCACGTCGGAAGGAGACCCGCGCGCATAAGATTTGCTGCAGAGGTAGCGCGGTCAGCACAGTTCTCCCTTGACGGCGGCTGATTATACGACCTCCGAAGGTGGAGCCAACGCCCGCTGACCAAAAGGAATTCAACCCAAACGGCTACGGAGGATGCCACTGGCAATGACGATAACTCCGCCTGCCATCAATCTGCACTGCACTGGAGGTGTTAAGTGAAAGGCACATCGAAGCAAAAGCAACACAACATGATAATACTGGAATAGCTGAAGAGATCGTCGGGAACTGTGGTGTGTGCAGGGTGCGTAGTTAGACAACACTTGCCTAACAACTAACGGTGTGTGCAGCGAGCGTCTTTAGACCGTGTTTGACCTCTGGGCCCGCTTTCGGGCTCTGGGGCCGTCCAAAAAATAGTCCAGAAAGAAACGCCATCCCCCCAGGAAGAGAACGGGACATCTGGAGACCCGTGTTGAAAAACGAATCTCTGGGGTAGGACGGAACGGACGCGGAGGAGGACGGGGGAAAGGAGAGGGAACAAGCAGGGCAGGGGGGTGGAAGAGGACGAGATGCAGGCAGAGTTGGGAGGCAAATTAAGTGGATCAGGGGGGAGGCAGTGGCGGGGAAGGAGGAGGAGGAGGAGGAGGAGGAGGAGGAGACGCAGGAAAAGGCATGGGGGGAGTGTGGGGGAAGGGGAAAGGAGCAAACATCAGGACGTCGGAGGTCCGGGAAAGGGAGGAGTGCTGACGTCTCCCGCATCTGCTGCGCCCCCCTCCAGGCAACCCCGAGACCGAGGGGGCCCCCGGAGCTCCGATTGGGGGGGCGTCCAGGGACCGGCCCATGGGGAAGGACGGGGAGAAGACACTCTCCCTCGAGGGGGGATCCTCCTCCTCCTCCTCCTCCTCCTCCTCCTCCTCCTCCTCCTCCATCGGGGGGACTGGCTCAGGGAGGGGGGGGGGGACGCCGATGCATCGGCGAGGGGCCCCCGGCAGCGGAGGCGCGCGCTCCTGGGCGGAGTGGGCTGTCGGGTCCAGGTCGGCGAGCCGATGGAAGGCGATTGGGGGTCGGTGCGCCCAACCCCCCCCCCCCCCCCCATTGAAGGGGCCCACAAACACACAAATAAATACACACAAATAAAATGATTCCCCATATTTTCCCATATTTTCTTAGTTTTTGTCTTCCCCCCCACTTCCCATATTTTCCCATATTTTCCTAGGGATCGACGATTAATTGTGTCTGTGTGTTTTTTTCCCTCCTGACCCATGCATGCCCCGTGATCCCTTCCCGTCCCCCTCCAGCTGCTCCTCGCCTTCGACCTCAGCCCCCCCCCCCCCCTGCCCCCCCTTCTCCCTCGCAGCCAAAACCAGGGAAACAAGGATGGGCATCCTTCCCAGGGGTAGGTGCCCTTGCATCCTTGCCTCCTCGGTCCGTCCTTGGCCACTTCCGTTGGTCGCGCACAGCTCGAAAAGCTTCGAAACGGCCTTTCAAGGCCATTGCATCCTGATCATGCATCCTTCTGATATGGGTCGACTGTACTGTCGACCGCATCCCGCAAACAGTCACCCAGCCGCGGCCTCCTACAGGCAGGTACAGCGGAGCAAACCACTGAACGATACGCAAGAGGCGGCGCGGCAATCTGCCAGCGCCTCAGCGCCTGTCGCAGCTTGCCCAGGGATGGTCCGAGGCATAAGACACGTTGGGGAGTGCGCTGGACGCCCGCCAAGGGCTGCATTCTCGTTTGGGAGACCTCCATTGGGTGGAACAGCACTGGGCCCAACAAGCAATCACCCTCCTTCGTTCTTCCCTGCCTCTGTCTTCTGCGCCAGCCCCCACCTGACCCTGGCGATGCATCTCGATCTGGCCTCGCTCTTTCCCCAGCTCTGTCCCCCTCATACAAATCCCATGCTCACCCTCCCTCATCTCCCCTCTCCTCCCCCCCACATCCCTTTCGCTCCTTCATCTCATCCCACTCGCCCTTCCCCCTCCCGAACTATCGTCTCCCTTATCCTCCGTCAGCTCCAAAGCATGCTACTGAGTATCTGCACTTCCCCTCCTCATTACCATCATCCTTCTGCTCGTCGCCACCTCCTCCTCCTATGCCGCCTTCTTCTCCTCCTCCTCCTCCTCCTCCTCCTCCTCCTCCTCCTCCTTCTCCCTGACCTCCTCCACCTTCTCTCCCTCAATTCCCCCATGACAAAGCGGTGGGAGAGGCTGGACCAAAAGGTCGCAACAACACAGTCAAGTCGTCCGGAATCTCGTTCATCGCCGGAATCACATCCTCGCGCCAACGTGTGATCGCTGTCCTCCCTGTGATCCACCTTCTTGCCCTCCCGTGCTCCTGCACCCTCCTCCTCCTCCTCCTCCGAGCCCACCACCCGAGGCTGCCCTTGTTCGTCCTAATCACGTCTCCCCTTTCCGCCTCCTCCTCCTCCTCCTCCTCCTCCTCCTCCTCCTCCTCCTCCTCCTCCTCCTCCTCTGTCCTCCTCCTGCTCCCCCTCCTCCCCCTCCCTCCACCTCCTCTGTCCTCCTCCTCCCCCTCCTCCCCCTCCTCCTCCTCCTCCTCCTTCTCATTATCCTTCTCCTCCTGCTCCTCCTGCTCCTCCTGCTCCTCCTCCTCCTCCTCCTCCTCCTCCTCCTCCTCCTCCTCACGTCTTGCGTTGCTGCCCGAACCTTCTCCACGGCACCCGGCCGCTCCTACCACCCCCCCGCCCGCAGCGCCCACACCCTGCCCGCAGACGTCTTGTCAGGCACTGGCAACAGAGCGCCCACAGACGCGTGGCGACGCTGCGCAAAAAACAAGCAGCACATCGTGGCGAGGGGCCCAAACCATATACGGTGCAGGTTTTAGGTAAGGATGCCTTCGATAGGGAACCCAGGGTCTCGCGACCGATGGGCGGCCAAACGCGGACCACCCACCTCGCCTTGAAACCAGGAATGCGCCAGGGTCTGGGCCCCTGGATGACGCTCCTTATCCAATGCCGCCGCCATACAGTTGCGAGTCCTGCAAGACAGATGAAACTAAAGGAGGGGGCGAACAAACGACTAATTGCGCCGGAAGCGACCCTCTCCGCAAAGGTAGCGCGCCGCAGGAAGGATGGAGCGCATGGCAGCGCGGATAGTTGGAGGCGGACGGATGACGAGGTCATTGTAGGGCGAGCGAAATGAGAGACGCGGACGCATGCAGACCCTGCCGCCTGGGCCTTCGGTGGAGCTCCCTATTGGGCCACGGAACGTTAGGGGCGTGTCGAAATGAGAGGCCCGAACGCATGCGAACGCTGCCACAAGGACCTTCGGTGGAGCTCCCCATGGGGCCACGGGAAGTTTGAGGGGCGTGCCGAAATGAGAGGCATGGACGCATACGAAAGGTGCCATTGGGGCCTTCAGTGGAGCTCCCTATGGAAATAAGACACGTGATAGGGGTGTGCCGAAATGAAATGCACGGACGCATGCGAGCACTGCCACTGCGGCCTTCGATGGAGCTCCCTATGGGGCCACGAAGCGCGTGAGGGGCGTGTCGAAAGCAAAAGCGCGCGCGCACGCGAACGCTGCTACTGGGGCATCTGGTGGAGTTCCCTATGAGGCCTCGACACGTGTGAGAGATGTGCCGATACGAAAGGCACGGGCGCATGCAAAACGCTGCCACTGAGGCCTTCGGTGGTGCTTCCTCTAGGTCCACGGCACGTGTGAGGGGTGCGCCAACATGAAAAGCACAGACGCAAGCAAAGGCTGCGACTGGGGGCCCTCGGTGGAGCTCTCTATATTGCCACGGAACGTGTGGGGGGCGCGTTAGAATGAAACGCGAAGACGCATGCGAACCATGCAAGTGCGGCCTTCGGTGGAGCTCCCGATGGGGCCACGAAACGTGTGAGGGTGTACTGGAATGAAAGGCGCACATCGCTGCCACTGGGGGCCTTCGGTGGGGCTCCTCATGGGGCCACGAAGCGTGTGAGCCGTGTGCCGATATGAGAAGCACGCTACCCTGCCGATGTGGCCTTGGGTGGAGCTCCCTCCCCGTGGGGCTACGAAGCGTGTGAGGGATGGGCCGAATTGAGAAGCGCGGACGCATGCGACCGCTGCTACTGAGGCCTTCAATAGAACTCCCCACGGGGCCATGAACCGTTCCAGGGGCGTGCCAAAGACAAAAGGCGCGGACACGTGCGAGCGCTGCCATTGCCGCCTTCGGTGGAGCTCCCTACGGGGCCACGAGACCTGTGCGAGGGGTGCGCCGAAAAATGAGAGGCGCAGACGCATTCCAACGCTGCCACTGGGGCATGCGGTGGAGCTCCGTATGGAACAGAGACACGTGAGATGGGTGTGCCGAAAAAGGCCCGGGCGCATGCGAACGCTGCCGAGGGGCCTTCGGTGGACCTCCCTAGCGGGCGCATGCGAACACTGATATTGGAGCATTCGGTGGAGCTCCCTACGAGGCCACGAAACCTGCGCGAAGAGTGCGCCGAAAAATGAAAGGCGCAGACGCATGCCAACGCTACCACTCGGGACGCCGGAGGAGCTCCGTATTGAACAGCGACACGTGAGATGGAACAGCCCATACGGCCTTCGGTGGAGCTCCTTATGGGGCCACGAAACGTGTGAGGGTGTGTCGGAATGAAGGCGCGGACGCAGGCGAGCACGGCCACTGGGGACGCCGGTGGAGCCCCCTATGGAGCCACGAAACGTGTGAGGGGTGTGCCGCGAAAAAATGAGAGGGTCGGACGCATAATTATGGACGCATGCGAGCGCTGCCACTTGGGACTTCGGTGGAGCTCCTTATGGTGCCACGAAGCGTGGGAGGGGTGCCACAACATGAACGGCGCGAACGCTTGCGAACGCTGCCACCGTGGCCTTCGGTGCAGCTCCCCATGGGTGCAAGAAGCGTGTGTGGGGTGTGCCGAAAACCGAGAAGCGCGGACGCAGTCGAACGCTGCCACTGGGGCCTTCGGTGGAGCTCCCTATGTGGCCACGAAGCCTTTGAGGGGTGTGCCAAAACATGAACGGCGCGGACGCATGCCAACGCAGCCACTGGGGCCGTCGAAGGAGCTCCCTATGGAACATGGAAGCGTGCAAGGTGTGTGCCGAAAACGAGAGGCGCGGACGCATGCGAGCGCTGCCACTGCGGCCTTCGGTGGAGCTCCCTATGGGGCCACGAAGCGTGTGAGATTTGTGCCGACATGTACAGGGCGCCTGGGGCTTTCGGTTGAGCTCCCGTTGGGGCCACGAAACGTGTGAGGAGCGTGCCAGAAGGAAAGGCGCGGACGCATGCGAACGCTGCAACTGGGGCCCTCGGTGTAGCTTCCTATGGGGCCACGATCCTTGGCAGGTGTGCCGAAGTACGGGTGACCGCATGCGAACCCTCGGACGCTTCACGTGATTTATCGGCATGTCCAGGAGCCGCTTCCGAAAGCCTGGGACAAAGAGCGTGCCCCGAGGCCCCAAGGAAGGGATCGAAAGGTCCGGGGGCCTGCGACTCGAAAGTATGGGTTCCGCTATGTACCCGGCGATCGACCAAATCGTCCTTTGCCTCGGGTAGTGTAGCATTAATACATTGGGACAGGCCCCCCGCAATTTGACCAGGTAGTGCGCTGCCTGAGTGGGCGAACCATCTGACATCATATAGGAAACCCGCTCGGCGTCCGCTGCTCAGGGAGCAATCGAACTGTCGCAGACCTGGATCTCTACTCGTGCTCCTGCACTCTCGCCCCACGCCGGCCGCATCCGCAGACCGAGTGATCCCGAACGCCTCCCAACCGAAACTTGGTGAGCACTCCCCGACGTCCATCTCAGCGCTGCAGATGCGAGTGGCGTCCGGCTCTGAGGTCCTGAGGCCGAGTGGCCGGCTCGCCACGTATCCCTTCTCACGGCGAGGGGCGGTCTGCTACTCGCTGGAGGCTCAAGCTCCCCCTCTTCGACTTCAGGCAGCGCTGGTACCTCCGAGAAGGTGCGCCACCGACCCTGCACGCGCATTTCCTTTGAAGCTGCGGGTCTCGTGCGCTCACTGCCCACAGGTCCGCGGACACTACCAGCACTGCGCCTGCGCAACGCCGGGATCACGGCGCCGGCGACCGGCAGGCGACCAGCAGGCTGAAGTCGGGCGTGTCCCCCTACAGGGGGATTTTCAACAAAAAATGCACCTAAAATAATTCAAAAATAATCCAAAAATGATATGGGGACTATTTTCTAATATTTGTTGACCTTTTTGGTGCATTTTGGCGATTTTTTGGGTGTCTGTTGTATTTTTCGTCGAAAATCCCCCTGTAGGGGGACAGGCCCGATGCAACAGCAGGCCACAACTCCCGCGGCCTCGGTGCGATCCCGGATGCGAGATGCCGCTCGGCCCGCGAAGGCCCGGGGGTGGTGCCGCGCACACTGCTCGGGGCAGCGGGGCGACCGATGGGGCCAGGTGGTTCCGGGCCCTCCTCGCCGCAGGCGGATCCAGCGCCGCCCGGCGGTTGAGCCGCGGCAGCCGTCCACGACAGCGCCCCTGGTGGCCTCGAGGAGGGGGCAGTGCAGCAGGACAGGGTGTCGGCCTGTGGCTGGTGGCGGGCCGTCGCCCTCGGTGCGTAGGCGGAGAGGGGGGGTGGAAGAAGAGGAGAGGGAGCAGAAGCGGGGGGAGGAGCGGCGCTGGCCGGCAAGAGAAGGGCAGGCAAAGGGGAAGAAAGAGAGCTCGGAAAAAGAAGACAGAGAAACACAAATGACGGCACTAGAGAAAATAGCAACCGGTGCCCTTCAAGGGGCCAGGCTGTCCCGACATCGGACAGCGAACAGGCGAACTTAAGACCGTAGTGGGCGGCACTATTCCTCCCCCCAAACAGAAAATCAAAGCCACACCTTCACTGCCCGAACGCAGCGACAAGAGGAGGAGGAGGAGGAGGAGGAGCAGGAGCAGGAGGAGTAGGAGGAGGAGGAGGAGGCGCAGGAGGCGGAGAGAGGAGGAGGAGGAGGAGGAGGAGGAGGAGGAGGAGGAGGAGGAGGAGGAGGAGGAGGAGGAGGAGGAGGAGGAGGAGGAGGAGGAGGAGGAGGAGGAGGAGGAGCCGCCCGCCCATATCTTGTTCCATCCCGCCGGTCCTCTGGGTGGCGGCGCTCAGTGCTGGCACCTGGCCGCTCCCATGCCTATGCACGCGGCTGCCCGCCCCTGTGGCTCTCGAGAGCGATGGGCTGCGAGCGCAGCACGAGGGCCTGCAGAGCATGCCGCAGGGGGAGCCGAGAGGCAGAGCATGCCGCAGGAGGAGCACGCAGCTCGACGTGAGAGGGCGACGGGAGCAACATGCAGAGAGACCGACGGGGCGAGGGAGGCGGGGGAAGCAAAGACACGCACCAGCGCGCCAAGCAGCGGAGCCGGGCGCTGCGAGGCCCCCGAGGTCAGGCCCGACGGCCCTGCGCCGCAGGTCGGCGGCGAGCGAGGGGGGAGGAAGTGAGAAGGCGAAGGTCTCCTCAGAAGGCGGCGGGGCTGCTCCGAAGGCCTCGGGCCTTCGGAGAGGCTTCCAGTGCCTCCGGGGAAGGCCCATCGGGCGTCGCCTGGGGGGCCATCCATGGGGAGGAGGAGGGGGTGCACTTGGCGGGCCCTGGAGGCCCTGCGTGGGGCCCTAGAGAGAGCTCCATTTAGGGGCCCTGGAGGGCTCCTTTCCTGCAGGTCGTCAGCGAGTGCCCGAGGATGAGGCGCTGGTCCTGGGGAGTGCCCAGCTCGTTAGATAGATACCGGAGTTTGTCGGTCGCGATGGGTAGAGACGCGACCGATCGGCATTCGAAATCGGCCGCGACCGATCGCGACCGATTCCGAAGTCGGTCGCGACGAATCGCGACCGAGAAAAGCCGATCGGTCGCGACCGATTTTGAAACAAACCGGTCGCGATCGATACCAGAATTTGGAACAAAATACGTAGCGACCGATCTCGCCGGCCACGACTGGAAAGCCCAAGTATCCAACGATCGGGGATTCATGGCGGCTCCTGGGACCCTGAGATCCGACGTTGCGAAACAAATTGCAACAGCGAGAGAAATCACGCCTGGAGCCCTAGACTCGGGTCGGGCGAAAGGGGGGGATAGCAAAGGGGGGGGGTGAGAATCAGCTCACGTAGCTGATTTTCCCGGCGCCTCCCGGCGCCGGAGGCGGCCATGTATCGAGGAATGGGCCCCTCGGTGAGGCCGAAACCAGCTGCATGCAGCAGATTTCGTAACCCCCCCTTTCCCAATCCCCCCCTTTCGCCCGGCCCGATAGACCCCATCGTTCGGCGCCATTTCTCGAGCCCGAAACCGGGCGAAAACGCCCGTTGTGAAAAGAATGCACCGCCAGGATCTCAGGGACTGCCTGCCGCAGGCGCCGCCAGCGGGGGCCTGCACGGCCGGCGCCGCGCCCCACGTGAGCGCGGCCACCGCCGCCTCCGCCACTGTCGCGAGCGCCCTGAGCCCAGACGTGATTGCGTCGCAGCAAAAAAACAGGATCGCGTCGCAACCAAATCAGGAGGGGTGGCTTCTGGCCGTTTTCGGCCTTGAGGGGCCCTCGCTGGGCCTCGGGACCGTCAGCAAAAGACTCAGGATGAAAAACACGTCCCAGGGAATGGGTCGGGACTTCGAGGGACCCCGTACTGTGAGAATCAGGACGGCGCATGTCTGGGGGCAAGAGTGGCCCCTGCCCCGCGGCAGTGGGGGGCCGCGGGGGGCCGGACCCAAGCGCGACAAGCCGCGGATGCCGCGCCGCATGCCGTGGCCAGGAGACCCCCAGGCGTGCCCGCCCGCACCGGAAGGCCACTCCAGCGAATGAAGAGTCGCCCTTCTACGCGTGGCCGGGCGAGGACGGGAGCGCGCGCGCGCGCGCGCGCGCCTGCCTTCGCCACCCGCTCGATGTCCATGCGCTCGAAGTCGTCTCCGACGGCCTGGCGACGGGGGCCGCCGAGCTGGCGCGCGGCGGGGAGCCGCCGCCGCCGCCCGCCGGGGGGAGGAAGGCGCCGGTGCTATATGGGGAAGCAGGCGCGCGCGGCGGCACGCGGGGCCCTGCTGCGAGAAGGGCCACCTGCCAGGGGTCGCGCCGGCCGCCAGCCGCCAGCCCCTCCGGGGAGGCACCAGGTGCGAGCGAGGCAGGCCGGAGCAGAGCGAGAGAGGGAGGGGGGGGGGCGCCAAACGGCACCTGCACCCAGAAGTAGTCCCGGAGCCCTCCCAGGGTGCGTTCTGGGGGTTGCTTTCATGGGGCCCGGCGAGCGCCCCACGAGGCCGACATTGGCCAAAAACCTCCCCTCCTGATGTTTTGTGTGTATGTTTTTGTTAACGACGCGATCCTGTCTGGGTCTTCTTCTTATCCTTATGATCATTATCATTATTGTTGTTATTAATATTATTATTATCATCCTTCTTATTATTATTATCCTCCTCCTTCTTCTTCTTCTTCTTCTTTTTCTTCTCCGTCTTCTTATTATTCTTATTTTTCTGCTTATCATTAATATTATTCGTATTACCATTATTCTTAGAGTGCGTTTCATTATTTTCGGCAATGACGAGCGTCGTGGGGAAGGGGGTGGGGTGGGGGGGGGGGGGCGAGGGGGGGTATGACGTAACGCCCCCCCCCCCCCCCCCCCGCCGTGCGACTCCAGCACCACAGCCGCGCCCGCGCGCACGACGACGATGCGCGACGAGCGACGAGCGACGAACGACGACGATCACGACGCGACCAGCATGTAGGTGGCGATCTGCCCCACAACGCCTGTGTACACCACAATGCTCGCGTGCACCACAGCGCGTGTACACCACAGCGCCTGTGTACCCCGCAACAGCCGTGTGCAACACAGCACCTGTGTACAACGCAGTGTTTGCGTGCACCACAGCGCCGGTGTACACCACAGCGAATGTGTACACCGCAGCAACCATGTGCAACACAGCGCCTGTGTCAGCATCCGCGTGCAACGCAACGCTGGTGTACACCACAGCGCCTGTAGCACAGGACAGGTAGAAGGAGCATGTAGGTGAGGATCTGCTGTTGACATCTAAACGCCACGCCAGGGAAGTGCTGATAATAGAATGCAGCGTTCTTCCCTCCTCCCTCCTCTTCCACCTCCACCTCCCCCTCCTCCTCCACCTCCTCCTCCTCCTCCTCCTCTTCCTCCTCCTGCTCCTCCTCTTCCTTCTCCTTCTCCTCCTATTCCTCCTCCTCCTGCTCCCTCACCTTTCCCCCCTTTCGTGCGGGTCGGCGCTACAGCGCACGTGCGCATGTATGCGTGCACCGCAGAATGGTTTACTGACTATTGAATTAGTCCACTTGGTTTTCGGACGGCCAGTTTTGCAGGAGCCTCGGATTCCAGCGTCGCTCGTTTTTCCAAATTGATTCCTTTACAAATCCTATATAAAACGAATGCTTTCTGTGGAATCCACAGGCACTCCATTTTGCCATCAGGACTCCTTCTAAAATTCTATACGTATGCAACCGTGGTGATCTGTTGCACACGGTTGCTGTGGCGCACGCTGGCGCCGTGGTGTACACAGGCACTGTAGTGTGCGCAGGCATTGTGGTGTACACTGGTGCTGTGGTGCACACGGCTGATGTGGTGTACACAGGCGCCGTTGTGTACACAAGCGCTGTGGTGCCGCACGCACTGTGGCACACACTGGCACTGTGTTGCACGCGGCTGCTGTGGTGCACATATGCGGCGTGGTGTACACAGGCGCCGTGGTGCACGCAGGCACTGTGGTGTACACAGGCGCTGTGGTACAGATCGCCACCTACATGCTGCTCCGACCCGTCCCCGGTCATTCCTAGGCATTCCCAGACGCCGCTGGCGCGAAACGTGACGTCATCGGCACCATCCCTCCCCAGATGATTGCCGCCATTGGCCCGGATTAAACCATAGGCTCCCACCGAGTCCGCGCGCACGACGATGATGAGCGACGAGCGACGAGCGACGAGCGACAGCGGCGAGCGACGACGACGACGACGACGATGACGACGACGACGACGACGATGACGACGACGACTGCGGGCCAGACTCCTATGCGGCCACCTATGCGGATCTCGATGCGCACGGCGGCAGTGCCCGGAGCGCACTGGGGGGGAGCGTTACTTCATAGGGGGGAGGGGGGGGGCGGGGGCCATGACGCCCGTCACGCCCCAAGCAAGAAAGAAACATGCTCTTATTTCTTCCAGTCCCCATCTTAATCGTATTGCGCGCCGCGGTGGCCCGACCGCCTCCCGGCCCGTCCGGGCCCCGTGGGGCGCCCGCGGCCAAACGCGCACGAGGGGGGCACACCGCTCGGCCTGGAGGTGGCCTGCCCGCGCCCGACCCGCGGGAGCGTTCCGCCGGCAGGGGCTCGGGGGGCTCGGAGCGCCCACCCACGGGGAGGGGGGTCCAGCAGGCCTCTTCGGGGGCACACGGTGCGCCCGACCAGCCATACCTGGGGGAGCTGTGGTCCTTACCCCCCTGGGGGAACCCATCGCATCGACGATCTCTCGAGAGGGGTGTCGAACGCGATGGGTCCCCCAGGGGAGGAAGGAGCACAGCTCCCCCAGTTGCGGCCGGCCTCGTGCGCAGAGCGAGGCGTCGGGGGCCGGCCGCGCGCAGACGGGGGCTAGGGGGAGGGGGGAAGGCTTCTCAGGAGCACGCCCGCTCCTTTGTCTGTAGATGCAGGGCCCGCCGATTGGGGAACCCATCGCATCGACGATCTCTCGAGAGGGGTGTCGAAATCGATGGGTCCCCCCAGGGGAGGAAGGAACACAGCTCCCCCAGTTGTGGCCGGCCTCGTGCGCAGAGCGAGACGTCGGGGGCCGGCCGCGCGCAGAGGGGGGCTATAGGGGGAGGGGGGAAGGCTTCTCAGGAGCACACCTGCTTCTTCTCGCAAGCGGCGGGCCCTGGCTGCAGATAGCCAGGGCCCGCCATATTGGGGAACGAACAGCGAAATAAACATAAAACATCTCAGGACTTAGGAGCACGCCCGCCTCTTCTCGCAAGCGGCGGGCCCTGTCTGTAGATATCCAGGGCCCGCCATATTGGGGACTCCTTTGTCTGTCGAGGCAGGGCCCGCCAAGTGGGGAACGAACAGCGAGATAAACGTAAAACATAAAAACTCGGAGGTCCGCGCGGACTTCTCGGATCCGCGCTGGAGACCCCTGGCGGCGCCTCCGGCGCCGCCCCTGGCGCGCTCCGCGCGCCGGAGAGGGGGGTCCAACGCGGATCCACGAAGTCCGCGCGGACCTCCGAGTTGTGATGTTTCTGTCATGGTTTGCTGCCCGATCAAAGCAGGCCTTCCCCGACGATGCTCGAAGGGGGGTGCTCTGCCAACTCCGCCCTAGCGACGGCCTTGCCGGATGTAGAGGTAGAGGAGGCAGGGCCCCCTCGAGCAACCCCCTGACCTAGGGGGCCTCGAGAGGGAAAAGCCAACTGCTTTCGCCAGGTGTTCGACAGGAGTTCGCGATCCCGCCCGTTCGGGCTTCCGACGCTCGATAAGACGGCTCCATAGGCCCCCACGATCGGCACAAGTCGGCCCAAGAGGCCCCCAGGAGGCCCGCTGGAAGGCCCAACAGGACCTCAAGACGGCCCGCCAGGCCCCCAAGACGGCCCCAAGGGGGGGGGAACTCAGGCTAAGGTTTTGCTCCCCACGCCCCAAGATGGCCCCCGAAACCGCCAACATCGCGCGAGAAGCTGGGCACCCTGGGCCGGCACCACCCCTCACAGCCGCCGACGAAGGGAAGGAACAAAGGCTCGAGGAACAGGACGAGTGGCAGCTCCCAGGAGGGCACCTCGAGGGGGGCACGAGGACTGAGTCTCGAGGTCTTGGCGGGCGCCCCTGGCCCTTTCCGAACCTGCTGGGGCATCCAGAGGCCCCACCGTGAGTTGCGGGCCTGCTGCCAGACGTGCGAGCCCCGTGCATGACCATCCCATGGGGGTGATTGCCTGCGCGTCTGCCCGCTCCTCCACCCTTGGCGTCGACACGTGGAAAAGAAAGGCGGGGGGCGCGAAGCGCACATGCAGTCTTGCACACCAGCACTCGAAGCACACACACACACGCGCGCACACACATACTTTCTCACAAACACACACACACACACGCACGCACGCACGCACGCACGCACGCACGCACACACACACACACACGCACACACACACACACACACACACACACACACACACACACACACACACACGCACACACCACACCACACACACACACGCACACACACACACACACACGCACGCACGCACGCACGCACGCACGCACGCACGCACGCACGCATGCGCGCGCGCGCTGGGCGCGCTTTGGTCCGCAAGGGGGCCCTGGCCTCATTGGGGCGCCTGCCTGAGGCTCCTCCACGACGCTCTTGGAGCCATCTGGAGAGAATAAACGGAGACGTCCACACATACCCTCAAACTCCACGGGTACCCAAGGACCTTTGGGGCTACACTCGAGTGCAGGGGGCAGTCACTCGGGACCTTCGATCTGTCCAGGGCCGGCGTGGGTGGACATCGAATTTGAGCGGAGTGTGGTTTTAAGGCTCTTCCTGCAGGATCTGACGGCCGCCTTGGAACTCGCAAGTGGGCGTCCTGGGGTCTTCGGGGTAAGCTCTTTGGGGTGCCTCTGGGGTCCCTGGGGGGGGGGGCTTCCAGGGAACCTCTTGGGCCCAGTCAGCGCGCCCTGCGGCTCCCCAGCAGTCCTATGCTTTTCTCGCGGAGCCGCGGGCAGGAGCATGGCCCGCTGGGCCGACACACTTTCATGTCCACTAGCCAAGCGTACTCATCAACTGCCTGCCCGCCGTCACCCCTCGGTGCATTCCGCTGCGCGTCGCCATCCTCGCACACCTGCTTCCTTGAGACCGTGAGTGGGCTGGCAACTCCCTAGAAATAGCGGCTGGCTGATAGCCAGCGGATGCGCATCAACAAAAACAAGCAGCACCTCCAACACTCATCTCCCACATACCCCTCCGATTACTCCATCTTACCCCAGGCCTCTTCCCTCCCTTTTACTCTGTACGTAAAGCGCGCTGCCCTGCTAAGTGAGTCCTGTGCTCAACGGCAGGTGACCCTAACATTTACTCAAAGATCGAAGTGGGTGCAGGTACCACGCAGGGTAGCAACAAGGAAAGTGCCCGTGGCAACCCTGCGCAGCCCTGCGGGAATTCGGAGGCGGCACCGCCAGAAGCCCCCCGAGACATCGTGGCCGCTTTGCCTCCGAGCTTGCCCGCAGGACTCCGCGCGCCGCCCAGCGGCTCCTCCGAGTCGGCAGGAGCCGTGGCCACGAACACCGCACTCCGCTCCGCGAACGAGCCCAGCTGCCCGAGGAAGCGCTGCAGCTCCTGCCGCCGGCGCGCCTCGAGCTGGTCCAGCACGCGCGCCCGCGCGCCCACGTCGGCGAAGCGGAGACGCACCTCCTCCTCGGCACCACCGCGGGCGGAATGTCTCTGGCCACCGCCGCCCTTGGCGCCGCCGTGGACGCGCACGAGCAGGTGCAGGCTGTCGCCGGGGACAGCCGCGGCGGAGACGCGCCACACCGGGGCCCGGATGCGGACGGCAGGGCCCGCGGCCCTGTCGAGCTGGTCCGAGACCTAGGAGAAGACAAGCTGTGCAAGCGTACACTGTTGGAGGTCCGCGCGGACTTCGTGGAGCCGCGCCGGACCCCCCTCCCTGGCGCTCGGAGCGCGCCAGGGGCGGCGCCGGAGGCGCCGCCAGGGGGGCCCCCGCGCAGACCCAGGAAGTCCGCGCGGAGCTCCGAAAGTTCATGTATATGCTGCTTTCTGCTCCCTGGAGACCTGCACCCAGGTCGGCTGGATCATGATCTCCAGCTGCTCCCCCTGCGGGCTCGAGCACGGCTGCACCTCGCACGCCGCCGGGCGGTGGCCCACTGAGGCGGGGAGCGGCGGGGCCGCGCCCGCCGCCGGGCCCGCCGGCGCCGAGGACCACGCGGCGGAGCGCGCGCCGAAGCCGCCCGTGCCGACCTCCAGCTCCGCGGAGAGGGGGCATAGCTCCTCGAACGCGGGCTCGTCCGAGCCCAGGATGACCTCCTCGGCCACGGCGCCCTTCCTGCTGCAGAGCGCCGCGAGGTCCTGCTTCAGCTGCAGCAGCGTCAGCAGCGACCGCAGCAGGGGCCGGCTGGCCGCCGCGCCGCCCGCCTCCACGAACGAGCTCAGGCCGCCCTGCTCCGCGCTGCACTGCAGCAGGCTCTCGGCACTGCCGCAGGCGGGCAGATCCGGGCGCCAGGCCCATGCCCGATGCCACTCCCACTCCTCGAGGAAGCAGCGCACGAGCCCCGCGGCCTCGTCGGGGGAGCCCTCCTGTAGCCTGCGGCCCGCTTCCGCGGCCGCGTCGCGCAGCATCGCGCCGGCGCGGCTAAGCGCGGAGGCGGCCACGGCCGCTGCGCGGCGACGCTCGGCGTTCGAGCACGAGGCGGCCGCCGCCACGGCCACCGCGAGAGCGGCCAACGTGCGCTGAGCGATGCGCGGCTGGCCCGGCTGCGCCCGCACGGTGCTCACGACGTGCTCGACCAGGAGCGTCCTGGACTCTTGGGCCGCCCACGTCGGCTGCGCCACGCTGTGCACGTCGAGGCCGCTGCTGCACAGGCCGGCGACATCCAGCACCTCGGGGGGCAGCGAGCCCAGCAGCTCGTGGACCGCCCACGCGGCCAGGGGCGCCTCGGGCCGCGCCCCGCCGCGCCCGGCTGCGCCGAGGAGCTCCAGCACCGCGGCCCGGAACGGGTTCGCAATCAGCACGGAGGGCGAGGGCGCCTCGTGGCGCGCGGCCGCAGCGGCGCCCGCGCCAAGCCCTGCCTTGGCGCTCGCGGAGCCCACGAGGCCCGAGACCGCCGCCGCCGCGCCCGGCTCCTCCTCCTCCTCCTCCTCCATGCCGTCCTCCTGCCCGTGCACGGCCGCCACGACGGCGGAGGGAATGGACGGCCACAGCAGCGTCTCTGCCAGGGGCCTCACCACGTCGATGTGCGAGCCGAGGGCCCGCACACAGACGGCCACCGCGCGCACCGCGATGGCAACCGCGGGCGGCTCGGGCGCTGGCAGACGCCGCTGCGCGGGCGGCGGGGGCGCCTGCTGCACGGACCTGTGCGGGTCGCCCGCGGAACCGCAGCTCGGCTGCCGGGCGAAGAGGCCGTCCAGCGGCAGACGGCAGCCGCCGCAGCTGCCGGGCGCCCTGCGGTGGCCGAGCCGCTGGGCGCAGCTGCGGTCCGCCTCCGCGCCCGCCCTGTGCGCGAGGACGTCCTCGCCCCAGTCGGGACAGCCGCGCCCCCGGAAGTTGGAGGTCAGGAGACCGTCAGCGAGGCGCAGGCGGATGCAGCCGTGCTCCATCCCGTCGTCGAAGCGAACCTGTGCCTGCAGCCAATCGCCGCAGGCGCGCAGGTCTCCCCGCACGCAGCGGCCGTCGCTGGACGGCTCCTCGAACCGCAGCTGCCCGGGCCGGACCTCGACGATGTGGTAGCCCGAAGTCTGCCCATGGTAGAACCAGGCGCCCGCCAAGCTATCGGGCGCCCGCTCGAGCGAGGCCTCGTCCCCGTCGGGCCTCTGCTGGCCGCAGCCGTCCGGGTAGAAGATCGGCGGCGAGAGGGCACCCAGCAGAGGAAGCAGCCCGCCCGTGAACACGGAGCTCGCAATGGAGTCCCTGACCTCGCCAACGTTCAGCAGGAAGAGCTCGTGCAGCAGCCCCAGGAGGTCCTCCTCCGCCTCTAGCGACTGCTGCAGCGCCTCCGCATCGCGCAGCCGCAGCGCCGCGCTCGCAATGCCCCAGTTAGTGCGCAAGGCGTGGGTCAGGCTGGGCGAGAGCGTACGGCAAGCCGCTCGAACGACGCAGCCGCGCACCTGAGGCTGACTGATGCCCAGGAGGCTCAGGACGGTGGTCCGTGCTGCTGTCCGCACCATCTGGTCGCGGTGCGTGGTGAACCTCACTGCCTGCTCGAACAGTGGGAAGGTCCTCTCGCCGTCGCTCTCTTTGTGCCCGTCCAGCACGAGGAGTGCAGTCTCACCATCCAGGCGTAGCGCGAGACTCTTCATAAAGGTCACGTAGTACGCCAACACCTCCTCGTCGCGGAGGTCAGGGTTCCACGACAAGAGCGAGTTCAGGTGGCCACCGCTCAGCAAGTAATAAAAAGAGGTCTCGCGGCGCGCGTTCTGAACCAAGATCGACAGCGTCTGCAGCAGCTGGACCCGCACGGCCGGATCCGTGCCGGAGGCCGACAGCGCTCCGACGAAGGCCGCCAGCGCCTGCCGCTCGCAGAAGATGTCGAACAGCCACACGTCGTGGCGCTCGCCCCAGACGAGCGCCTCCGTCGCCTGCCTGATGAGCTCCACCAGCCGGCCCACGTCCGCGGGCCCCTTGGGCACGCCCCGGGCGGCAGCCCCCAGCTCCTCTGTGGAGGCCACTCCTACTCCAGGAGGAGGGAGGAGGAGGAGGAGGAGGAGGAGGAGGAGGAGGAGGAGGAGGAGGAGGAGGAGGAGGAGGAGGAGGAGGAGGAGGAGAGGGAGGGGGAGGAGGAGGCGGAGACTCGCGAGACCTCTTCTCGAGGCGAACCCAGCCGCGGCGGCGAGGGCCTCGCCCGCCACCAGTCACGCCGGTTGTCGCCAGGGGGTACGGTAAAGACCTCGGTTTCGCGCGTCGCCGCGGCGGCCCCCAGCGACCCGAGGTGCCTTGCAAGCGGTTGGCGTGCCGCTCCGCTCCGCAAGACGGGAGGCTGGGCAAGGCTCGGGACGCTGACGCTCGGGGGCCGAGACGTGGTTCGCGTGTCGCGCCGACGCATGGTGGGCCAGAACGGGCGGAGCGACACGCTGACCAAGAGTTCCCGACCGCGCAAAAAAATGCCTCGCGGCACATCGGGTGCCTCCCTCCCCTCCCTCAGACCCACCGGTGCAACAACAAACAAATCTTCATCGCGAAACATCGCGACCCGAGCCCCAGACCCCGTGCTCACGCGACATGTCCTGAGCCGCATCGATCTGGGATGGCCCAGGCCGTGAAGCTTGGCGAAGACACGCCCGCTGTGAAGCGGCTGCAGGCGCCTGGCTCTGAGGGTCCCGTCCTCGCCGACCACCGCCAGCAGGCGCGCCAGCTCCTCGCCGTTGTAGCGCCCGCCCTCCCCGGCCAGGCCCTGCAGCTGCCTGAGGGGCAACGATACGGTGAGGGCGGTTGTGTTTCTCTCCTCGCGTACCGAAGTACTTGCTGGCATGTCGTCGAACAAAACCACCAAACAGTGCAGCATGGCGCACGGCGGCGCGGCCAGGAGGAAGGGCCACAGGGAAAGCGAGAGGCACCTCCCTCCACACAGGAACCACACAGGAACCAGTGGACAAGGAATCCACGGTCTGGAAGCTGGCGGGCCCAGTCGGGGACTGGCCCTGGATACCACCGCCGCCCCCACCAGGTAAGGCATCCGCCAAGGTCTGAAGCCTCCTGGGCACAGTCCTTGACGCACACCCCCGCCTTATAGGGGGGGACCAGCTCAGGGGGGGAAGCATCGAGCTCCAATCGGCGATGCATCGCCGATGGATTGGCGACAGGCTCCCGGCTTCGAGATCCGCCTGGTCCTGGGCGGGGCGGGCGATCGGGCCCCAGCGGCGATGAACAGGAGATGGGGGGTCGAGGCGTCCCCCTCCTCTGAGCACATGCCCCCCAAACGTTGGAGGCCACTGGGGGGGCCTGAGCTGGCTGGGACTCTCTCAGGGACGCAGCCAGGAGAGGGGGGGGCGAGGCCAGATCCGCCAAGCATCGGTCCCCCGACCCCTCCCGAGGTCCATCGGGTGCACTTCTTCCCTCCGGGGCCCGAAGCCGGCCCCCCGAGGCCCGAGAGGGTCACAAAAAAAACCCTGCCATTCACTGAGCCTCGAGCCTGCCAGCCTTCCCTGCGGGCCTGCATCAAATGCTGGGCCGCCTCGGACCCCCAGCCAGCTGGAAGGTCTAGGGCCCCGAGACGCGAAGCCGTCGAGCCGTCAGAATATCCTGAGATCCGACGTTGCGAAAAAATTGCGGCAGCGAGAAAAATCACGCCCGGAGGCCCATCGTTCTGCATCATTATTTTAGCCCGATCGATCTGTGAGGGCCCCGTGGCCCAACACCAGGCGAAAACGTCCGCTGTGACAAAATTGCAACGCCAGGATCTCAGGGTAGACTGGGGGATGCGTTCCTGACGTCCCCGGGGGCCCGAGAAGGGCCCCCCCGAGGCCGAAGAGGGCCAAAGACTTGGGTCGAGCATGTCCTCTGCAGGCGGATTCTGGACGACAAGTTCAGCATCGTCCAAACATGATCAGAAACAGCATTCGAAAAAACACCACCGTCACCTTTGCATGTCCCGACTCTTCTTGTGAACTTGCCTCGTGCAGCGGGCCGTGCCCGACTCCACCGAGCGAACCGACCCCCGTGCCCCCCGATAGGGGGCCACGTGCGAACCCTACCCCCTACCCCCAACGATTTCTCAGGGGGAGGGTGGGGTTCACTTCGCTCGAGAGCTCCCGAGCGAAGTGGACCCCACCCTCCCCCTCCGCACTCGTGGGGGGCAGGGGCAATGCTCGCACGTGGCCCCCTGGAGCACCGCGATCCCCCGTGCCCCCCCCGCGCTGCCGCGGCGGGCTCGGGCCGCAGGCCCGCACCGGCGGCACCGCGCAGCCGCGCTGGAGGTCGGCCAGCGCCTCGCCCAGGAAGCCCTGCATATGCGGCCCTTGGGCTGCCCGGGCGGGCCCTCCGCGCGGGCTGCCCGCGGGGCGGAGCCGCCCGTAGGAGTAAGTCGGGCCTGTCCCCCGCTTTTGGGCGAACCATAAAAATACTCAAAAAATACCCCCCAATGCTCAAAAAATGCTCCAAAAATGATCCCCCTGGAGAGGGAGAGGCCCGACTTGGCTGCAGGAGCCGAGGCCCAGCTCGGGCGCCGGGGCCCAGGGAGGTCTGGGAGGAAGAGGCCCCATTGAGCACTGCTGCTGGTCCGCGGGCGCCGTGTGGCCAGACGTGCTCGCGTCGCACGAGGAGCTGGACGCGAGGCCTTGGGCCAAGTTCGGCCTCGGGGGGCCCTCGCCGGGCCTCGGGACCGTCAAGGAACGACTCGGGATGAAAAACCGGTCCCGGGGGAAAGGGTCGGGACTTCCAGGGGCCCCGTCTCGAAAAAACATGACGTCGCATGTCTGGGTGCGTGGCGACATGCGGACCCCACCCCCGCCAAGCATCGACCTGAATCGCTGGGGGGCGCGGGTGGGGTTCGGAATCCGCCACGTGCTCGCCGAGCTCCGAGTCCTACACGTCGTTCATTTCTAATCGTGCTCATTTCTAATTGTGCTCATTAACTGTTCCTGGCCCCCTAGTGGCCAGGAAGAGGCCCAGGATAGAAGAATTAGACATGACAGGGTCATGGCCCCCAAACAAGAGTCAAAGACCTCTCGAAGAATCAGAAATGAACAACGTGTACCCCCGTCGCCCATCGAGTCGCGCGAGGCGTGGATCGGCGAGAGGGCCGGGGTTCGGATTTCCCGCCGCCGAGAGCCAGCGATCGCAGGCGTCGGTCGAGCCAAGCGGCGGGGCGCTCCGGGAGCGCGTGGAGGCACGAGGGCGCGGGAGGGCCGGGGAGGGGGGGCTCCCTGACTCGCGGGCCGCACCGTTGCCCGGGAGGTCCGAGCCGGGGGTGGCTGGGCCTCCCGAGGAGAGGGGGTCTTGGAAAGGCACTCCTCTGCCGGCGAGGCCTCCCGAAGCCTCCTGGGGCCCCGCGTGGCCTCCGTGGCTCTGGCGCCTTATAGCGCCGCATGCCGTTGCTGCAAGCAGGTGCGAGAGCTTCAGGGACGGAGGGCGATGCCTTGTCGAGAGGTCGCTCCAGCCTCGGCGCCGCGCACACTCGTTTATCAACGTGTGGCAGCTTCACAGATGGAGGGCGGCTCCTTTCCAGAATGTGGCTCTCGCCTGAGAGTCGCGCACGCTCCTGTTCAGAAGTCACAACAGTCACAAATATTCGCGTGGCTGGCGTTCCAGAGATGGTGTTGTGGCACGCTATCGGACTGTGAGGGCGCAACAATTACTCCAGATTTCGTAATGAAAGGGAGGGGGTCTGGACCCTCCAAGACAAGCCATTTCAGACCTCCCCCGTGGGAGAACCCTCCAGAACATCGTCCCCAGACCCCCACAGGCACTCCAAGATAGCCTGGAAGAGACCCCCCCCCGAAATGAGACCCCCCTCCCTTTATTACGAAATCTGGAGTACGTTGATTCGCGGTGATGGAGTCCCAGGAGCTGTGCTCTGGCACGAGCCAGGATCGCCACGACGCAGCAGCACTCGCGACCCGCGGCGTTGGAGCCCCCCCCAGGCAGGGTGTTCCGGCTCTTGCTAAGATTTGCACACGGCTGCCTTCCAATGGGGCACATTCTTTGATGAAGATGAATCCCTGTAGGGGCCGATGAAGGGGGAACTTGGCGGGAGGGTTGATTGCAACATCGTCGATGGGTCTCGGGTTTACCGTGGTCTTCCTTCTCCTCCTCCTCATCCTCCTCCTCACCCTGTCCCTTCACCGCAGATTCCTCGCCATGAGACAAAGGAGGTCCTGAGGGAAACGGGTCTGGAGGTATTTCTTAAATTTTAGCCTCGCCGAGCCCAGGGACCGTCCAGAACGACTCGGGGTGAAAAGCCGCCCCTAGGCCCTATAGGCAAAGGGCCGGAACTTCCCGGGACCCCGTCATGAACAAATCAAGTCATCGGATATCTAGGTGTGTTGCTACCGCTACCTGGTTAATGTATGAATAAATGTATGCATGAACTCATCGTTGTTTTTCATACAAATGCCTGCATGTTTAATACATGATCCGCACGCGGAGCATGTATTAAAAACGGCACTGTATACCCCTGCCTCGTTTTCGCCTTTTTGGTGGGCCTCCCCTGGGAGGCCCTCGCCGCCACGGCTGGAGTCGCCTGACAGCTCTGGCCCGAGCGTACTCCAGCAGAGGCCCGGCAGAGGCCCAGGGAGCAGCGGCACTGGCACGGTGGAGGCGTTGGTTCGGGTGCGCGGGGGGCTTCCGACGCGCTGGGGGGGTCCTTCTCGGACGAAGGCCGCGCGGTGATACCCCTATGGCCAGTCCACGACGGGGCTCTTCCTCCGGCCTCCAGGTCCTGGACTCCCTGTCCAGCGGTGCCCTGCCCAAGATTCCCTCGCCGTCCTTCTCGGAAGCCTCCCCCACAGGAGGCCCCGGCGCCCGGAGAACGCCCGGAGGGCGCGCGCCCGCTCGGGCGCGGCCGCGCCGGGCGGCCTGAGCCAAGATGGCTCTGCGGGGGTCGCCTGCAGGGCGGCTCCCTCTCTCTGCCCGGGCCTGCCCCAGACGACCCCCTCGAGGCATGGACAAACATCACGACGGGGGGCTCTTCGCAATTTCCGGCCTCTGGGGGCCTTTCGGGCCTGCCCCAGACCCCCTCGAGGCATGGACAAGAATCACGACGGAAGGTTTTGCACAACTTCCGGCCTCTGGGGGCCTTCCCGGGCCTCGGGACCATCAAAACACGACTCCGGATGAAGAGCCGGTCCCGGGGAATGGGTCGAGACCTCTGGGGGTCGACGTGGTGAAAAAAACAGGACGTCGGGGGTCTGGGGCTACCTCGCGGTGGCCACGGGGCCCTCACAGCAGAGCAGACGGCGTCTCCAAGCGAGCGCACCGCTCGCTGCACCCCCAGCCGGGCAGTCGGGCGCATCGCTGGGAGACAGCTCCGCAGTCCGGCCGGGCGCGAGCAAGTGTCCGTGAGTACCCCCCTCTCCGCGGCTGCTCCTCCGCGGAGGTCCCGCATGCCGCGCCTGCTTCAGCGTGGTGACAATTGGGGCTCTGTAAAAGCAGAGAGAGAGAGAGAGAGAGAGAAGAGAGAGAGAAGAGAGAGAAGAGAGAGAGTGAGAGAATGAGAGAGAGAGAGAACACAAAAAAGACTCCATGCACGCGAACGGCTCGAGACGTCCCTCCAATCTGGGCGCGAGCGGAGAAACTCCTTGGGGTGTCCAAATCGCATACCTGCTGACCCGCGGTGAACTTTCTGTAAAAAAGCAGGAACCGAATAGAGGGTGCGGAGCGGCCGACTCGCTCGGGACATCCACACACTCTGGCCGTGAGGGGGCAAGCGTCCCCCTCCCTGGCGGGTCCGCCTTGCGGGGGCCCACGTGCCACGCCTGCTGTTTTTTAGGCGGCGCGCAAGAGGGGGCAGGGGGGGAGGGGGGGAAGGCTTCTTAGAAACACCCTGCTTCGTGGGAGGCCCCGGCCTCACATCTACAGATAGGTCCAGCGCTTAGCTGCCCCGATACGCCACACGCAACACGTGCCGTATCGATACGGAACTCAACACGTAGGCTGAAAACGTAGGTCCGACGCGATACATTCGCCCAAACGTGGTCCAATACGTGGAGCCAGCACGCAACGCATTGACACGGACGTCGTGAACACGGGCCGTGTTGCGTTTCAAAACGCGCGTATCGAGGCAACTAAGGTCCAGCGCCTTCCAAGAAGCAGGGGTGCTTCTAAGAAGCCTTCCCCCCCCCTGCCCCCCTCTGCGAGTGGCCGGTTCATCGCGCTCATGAGGCTCTGAAAGGAAAGGGGTCGGAGGTGCAAGACGAGCACATCGCCCTAGACATCCCCACGTTCGGACCACGAACAGGCAAGTGTCCCCCCCCCTGGCTGCTCGTCATCAGGGTGCCCAAACGCCATGCCTGCTGTATCGCGGCAGCCGTGACTCTCAAACGGTGAAGAGTCCGACGGGCAAACCGAGCGCCTCGCGCTGGATATCCAAACAGTCCGGCCGCGAACCGGCAAGTGCCTCCCTCCCTGGCGGCTCCTCCTTTGGGTGCCCGAGTGCATGCCTGCTGCAGCGCGGTGAACATAAGCGAGTCTGACCATGAGGAGCGAGTATGTGTGGGTCTGCGTGTGAGTGACCAAGTGTGGGTTCGTGCAAGTGTTAGCCTGCGAATGAGCGAGTCTGAGAGTGACTGGTCAGAGTGTAATTGGATTGGTCAGTGCGAACTGGCCTGAGTATGAATTAGTAGAGTTTGAGTGGATCAGAGCGCGAGTGGTCTGAGTAAAGTATATGTATGAACTAGAACCACGCGCGCGCTTCGCGCGCGCTTAGGTTCTGTCGAGTCACAGACCCAGGAATCGTTGTGAGAAGAAATTGGTGACGCGAAGCGTCGTGGGGGCGTCCTTGGACGTCTGGGGTCTCCTGGGGCCTCTTGAGGGGCCTCCTGGGGGCCTCCTGGCGGCCTCTTGGGGCGGAAGGCTCGAGCTTGCGGTTCGTGGTCCCCCTCTGGGCCCCCTCTTGGGCCCGTCTTGGGGCCCTCTTGGGCCATCTTGGGCGCCTCTTGGGCCGTCTTGGGGCCCTCTTGGGCTGTCCTGGGGCCCTCTTGGAAGCTTCTTGGGCCGTCTTGGGGCGGTCTTGGGCGCCTCTTGGGCCGTCCTGTAACGTCGGAAAGCCCAAAAGACAACTTTGTTGAAAATGTACGTTTTACGAAGGGAATGGGCCAATTTTTGCGTCTAGGGGCCCTCTTGGGACGCATGTTGGAGGCTTCTTGGGGCCTCTTGGGGGCGTCCTTGGACGTCTGGGGTCTCCTGGGGCCTCTTGAGGGGCCTCCTGGGGGCCTCCTGGCGGCCTCTTGGGGCGGAAGGCTCGAGCTTGCGGTTCGTGGTCCCCCTCTGGGCCCCCTCTTGGGCCCGTCTTGGGGCCCTCTTGGGCCATCTTGGGCGCCTCTTGGGCCGTCTTGGGGCCCTCTTGGGCTGTCCTGGGGCCCTCTTGGAAGCTTCTTGGGCCGTCTTGGGGCGGTCTTGGGCGCCTCTTGGGCCGTCCTGTAACGTCGGAAAGCCCAAAAGCAACTTTGTTGAAAATGTACGTTTTACGAAGGGAATGGGCCAATTTTTGCGTCTAGGGGCCCTCTTGGGACGCATGTTGGAGGCTTCTTGGGGCCTCTTGGGGGCGTCCTTGGACGTCTGGGGTCTCCTGGGGCCTCTTGAGGGGCCTCCTGGGGGCCTCCTGGCGGCCTCTTGGGGCGGAAGGCTCGAGCTTGCGGTTCGTGGTCCCCCTCTGGGCCCCCTCTTGGGCCCGTCTTGGGGCCCTCTTGGGCCATCTTGGGCGCCTCTTGGGCCGTCTTGGGGCCCTCTTGGGCTGTCCTGGGGCCCTCTGGGAAGCTTCTTGGGCCGTCTTGGGGCGGTCTTGGGCGCCTCTTGGGCCGTCCTGTAACGTCGGAAAGCCCAAAAGACAACTTTGTTGAAAATGTACGTTTTACGAAGGGAATGGGCCAATTTTTGCGTCTAGGGGCCCTCTTGGGACGCATGTTGGAGGCTTCTTGGGGCCTCTTGGGGGCGTCCTTGGACGTCTGGAGGCCATCTTCAGCATCTCGGAGCCCTCTTGGAGGCCTCTTGGAAGTTTCTTGGGCCGTCTTGGGCGCTCCTGGGGCCGTCTTGTCTGACCGGGGAGGCCTCCGGCAAGCCCCGACGAGCCTCCGGGCCCCCCGGAGCCCACATTTGTGGTCGAGGTCCCGGCCCCGGGCCCCCGGACCCGGTGCGCCGTTATATGTATATGGCCTGGGCATCAGTGGATCTGCATGTGCATGCCTGAGCATGAGTAGCCCGTGTACGAGTGAGCCTAAGATTGAGTCGGTCCCAATGCGAGTGAGTCTGAGTGTGGCGGAGTCTGTTAGAAAGTCTGAGTATGAGTGAGTCTGCGTGTGAGTAGGCCTGAGTGTCAATGAGTCCGATTACGAGTGAGTCTGAGAACGGAAAGGGGAAAGTGACGAGAGGGAAGAGGAAGAAAAAGGGAAGGAAGGCAGGAAGAAAGGAGGGAGGTGGAGGCATCACACCTAAGAAGAACCACCTCTGGGGATACGTGGAGAGAGAACAACTCGAAGCCCAACGCCAAAGACCAGGAGCGCCCCCAAAAGAACTCAAGCCTCGGACCTGGAGCGCGACATCTGAGGCGGGAGGTCACTATACAGGGGGGGGGGACGGAGCGTCAAAACAAAGGGGCTCGGATGGAGACAGACAAATCTACACAGATTCCACGCTCCTGGCTGGGCCCCCGAACCGTCAGAGACAGACTCAGGGTAAAAAAGCAATCCATGGGAAGGGATGCAGACCTTGTTAGGGGTCCGCGTCGTGAAGGAAACGACGTCATCTGGGGAGTTCGATAAAAGGCTCAAGACATGCACCGAGTTGTCCGACGCCTTCGCAGAGGAGCGGGAAGAGGTGGAAACATCACGACAAGCACGTGCGGGTTGGTGGGCTCCAATCGCCTGCGAGCACTGGCTCAAGGTTACGGTATGAGGCATAAGGCAAGGGGTCTTTGAGAAGGGGTCGTAGGCTTCTAGCAAGACTTCTACGAAGGCAAGGGGAGCTTCTAAGACGCCCCGCCCAGCCCCCTTCCGGGGTCCAACCTGGCCGGTTTTGAGGCCGCAGACAGCCGTGGCGACGAGGACCTCCCCTGAGGCCCGACGTCGCGCAAAAAAACTGCATAGTACAAAATGAAGACCGAAACCATCGACCCAATCTGCGTAAGCCATTTCTCGAACTGGATCGACAGGTCAGGCTGGGGCCACAGACGGGCGAAAATGCACGATGTGAAAACATGCGAAGCCAAAATCTACGCATCCCCTCCAAAACGACGAGAACGAAAACGACAACCCAACATGTAGCGCTTCGATGTTTCCATGCCTGGGCCGCCGGACATCTCGACATTCGCCGTAGGCGCCCTTTTACCGTCGGCGACTAGGGGGGGAAAGGGGGGGGGTCGGAACCCGTCCTTTCGTACATCCAAGGGGGGGGGGTCGTCCACCCCCTTTTTCCCCGTAGCGGCCACAGAACGCGCCCTTGTCGGACCTCCCGACCCCGTCCCGAAGGCCACCTGTTCATCCCGAGCCGTGTTCTGGCGGCCCCGAGACCCCAAAACTGGAGACGGACCCATACATCATACACTTCGGGCCACCGATGGCCCTCCGAGACGTTCCGGGACCCGTGGAAAACCTCCGGCGACGCGAGGCGAAGCGAACGCCAGTCGTGCGCGCTTCTCTGAAGAGCCCGCCCGTGCTATCCGGGCATGGCATGGAGGCCGTGGCCTCCAACTTGTGGTGCTGTGGTGCGGAAGCGGACTCGCTTGGCAACCACCGGTCGGCACTACGGCCTGGGGACCCCGAGAAACCCCGCCGCCGAAGCGCAGCAGGTGGCGAGCATCCCGAAGTTGGAGACCCTCTGGGAACCTACCAGGAATTGGGAATACATGGCTGGATTCTCGTGTGGGACATCTGGAGGCCACGTTCTGGATACACATGCGGAAGCTCTGCGTGCCCGGCCATACACATGCCGAGCGCTGGAAACACGTGGCCGAGCGCTGGAAAGACACGCGTGTATCCAGCTCTCGCCCAGGCCAGGCGCTTCGTGCGTATCCAGCTTCCTGATACGAGAACGTACGATGTCCGGGCCGACCTTTCCTGCGCGCGACGTGCCCAGCGGAGGCCAGCGCACCGCGAGCGCGGACGCGGCGATCTGGCGGGCGTGCCGGCGATCGGTGGGGGGGCGGCGGGACTGGTTCCTAGCCGCGCCCCGATGTCGGGCGATCGTTGGCCCAACACGCTGGAGGCGGACGAAATGCGGGGGGAGGTCTATTCGGAAACGGCACGGTGCATCAGAGGAATCGGAATCGAGGAGGCGGAAAAGGATGCCTGGAGGAGGAGAAAGAGACGAGGAGGAGAAGTCGGAGGCGGAGGGGGAGGAGGAGAAACTTCCATGTCGGGCGTTCGGGGTGAAGGTAAAAGACAGAACGGCAAAGGTAGCATGAGGGATCGCAAGGCGGCGGTCCTTTTATTTTCAGTACATGTGATACAGCATGCGCGTTGTCAGCCAGAATGGCAGCGGGCGCGCACGCGCGCTCCTATTCGACCCGGGGTTACTGGGCAATGGAGAATGTCCCTCCGCAACACTTCGGCCACAGAGGGACACCCGCAATGAGGTGCCAGTGCGTTCACAGCGAGGCCTACGCAGTGGACGCTCGGCACAGCTCACCCATGGCTCAGTGGCCTGATTCCGAAAGGAATGTCGTGAACCCTAGAGTGCCCTGTTGGCTCGTCTGTGGTCAGCACGTACGTGGGATGAGCTGACCATGGCCAGGGTCGCGGATCGTGACAACACCCCACGGCAGGAAGAGCCTAGGGAGAGGCTCATCACCCAATGTGGCGTCAATCGGCAGATGTTGCCTAACAGCTGGAATCAGGGCACCGCTCGTGGGGGGCCCGCCACAGATCGCGCCCAAAGTGCGCCCACGCCGCAGCACTGGTCGTGCCTGACAGCCAGGTGCGCTCCCTCGCTCTGCATCCTGAACGCTGTAGCCGCTAAATCGGCACTCTTCTGTGAGTAGGTGCCGGCGGACGCAGCTGGCCGTTGAGGCGAATGAGCTGCTGTGCGGCTGGACAGCGCGCGCGCGCCTTGCTTCGTAGGCGCGCAGACCAAGCGCATTTCGTCCAGCTGTTTGCGGCAGAGAGCTCTACTTCTAGCGCCGACTGCGCCGACTAGTCACGGCTGTTAACTGGTCCGCACGATGGTCTCGTAAATGCCGAGCGGCCCATGCGCGGCGCTTGCTGTCCGGGCGCGGCCAACAACAGCGCGGCGATGCAGGCAATCACGGCAGCCCGTTGCTGCCCCAGCGTCGGCAACACAGCGTGGCCAACGCGCCTAGCCACCGCGACGCACGCCGGCTGGTCTGCAAGGAGGCGCGGCTGGCAACGCAGCGCTGACCTTTGCGATGCCCTCCGCGCCAGCGCCTCCAAGCGCGGGAAGTGCTGCGGCGCCGCAGCAGGGCGCTCCTGCGCAGAACACGTTGGCCCGCCGATACTTCGCAACGGAGATGTCTATGTTGTTACCCACGCGGCGCTAACCTACTGCGAGACAAAAAGGCCCTGGCAATTGGCGGGGGGGGCAAGCTGGCCACCGATGGTAGGGCACGGCTTCTAGACGTCATCGCGTTGAACGCGGTGCGCGGCGAACGCGCGGCCAGGGCGACCGCGCGGCGCTCGTCGCAACTATAGCGCCATGCGCCCTGCAGTCGGCACATCGGGCCCAGACACGCACGAGCCCATCGGCAAGGGCGGCGGCTATCACGACGCAAAGCTCGTTCAGGAGGAGACGGCGACAGTGGAGGCACAAGCATGTCCTATCGATCCGTTGCAAAAACCGCGGGACCCGCGCCGCCGGCAACCGCGCGGTGGCGCTATTGCGACTGGCTGCCCGTGCCCATGCCCAAGAGGTGAAGTCGTGCGCAACCGCAACGGCCGCGTCGTTCTGCGTGGCTCTGTCGGGCTGATGGCGATGAGCCTGGTGGCTGAGGTCACGTGTTCGGCGGCTCTGGGCACGACCTCGCCGACGCTGCCCCGGGGCACGCGCTGCCGCGCGCGTCAGCACGCTCGTGCGCACATGTCCGTGCGAGTATGGTGTCATGATGTAGCGCGTCATGGTGCGGCGCAGGCAGCGCGCTCGCGCGCGCCGGGCAGAGCGGCGCTGCGCCCCGTTCGCCGACCCCGATGGGCGGCTACGCCGCCAGGCCCATGTCGGGGAGCACGCGCCCACTCCTGGGCCTGACGCGGGAGCGACGATATAGGATCAAGGGCGGGGTACTCCAGGGACGGGCACTGGTGCGCATTGAAGCTGCACGGGCGCGCATTGGAGATTTTTGATTCCAATTTCACAATGATGTTCGCGTTGAGACCCCTCCACCACGAAAGGTCTGCGTCGGCAGCAGCGCCAAGACACGTCGCCGCCTGCGCGTGCGAGGCGGGCGGCGTGAAGTCTAAAGAAATGCCACCTCCTGGCTAACTGCTGAACCGCGGAGCTGGCCGACAGCTTCCCCAGCCCCACGGGCGCCCGCGCCCGCGAGCGGCAGCCCGAGAATTGAGTGAGACGGTTGCTCTGCGTCGCGACCGCGGAAGTGGCGCCCTCGAACATCTTCGCGACGTCGGCCGCGTCTTTGAGCTCAGCGTCGCGGCCAGCCACGAACGCTTCGTGGTCCACTGCCATCTGCGCCCGATCGCCCTTGATGCTCTCGCAGACGGAGTTCGCGCCGGGGGGGGGGCATCGGCGGGCAGCTGCCCTATCCTCTCGAGCGTCCACATCGCGACCGCCCCGTCCGCGCAACAGGCCACCAGGCCCTCCCGGGCGCCCTCCGCCGCGGCGGCGAGGTCCGAGCGGCCCCCGCCCACGGCGCCGGGCGTCGCTGAGCGCGCCTCCTCGCGGCCCGCGCGCGGGGCGCCCGAGGGGCGCGCGGCGTCGACAACGCCGACCTGCGACGCGCGCGCGGAGGCGCGTGCGTTGCGCGGAATCTACTGGCTGCTCCAGTCTGCCCCCCCCCGGCGCCCGCGCGGCGCGCGCTTGCTGAATTTCTGGGTCAACGCCGCAGCGACGGCGCACGTCGTCTCGCCGACGACGTTGGCGCCCCCCCCCTCGTCTCGCAGACGTCGCAGTTGATCGGGCTCGGCAGAGAACGCAGCTCAAACCGCTACGCGCGCTGCTGGAGAGGAAGTGGCAGAGGCAGATGCAAACGACGGCCAGCAGCGCCAACGCACCCGATGGCCACGATGTCCTGGCCGCGCGACAGGCCCGCCACCGCGCGCAGCCGCGCGGCGGTCGAGATATCGTCCTCGACGCTCTTGGACAAGGGGCCGACGTCGTTCCAGCGGAGGCGGGCGTGGACATACCCATATCCGCCGGGGCCGTCCGCTCCGCGGAGCACGCGCAGGTTGCCGCTCATCCGCGAGGGGGGCGATGGTCACGCGGCGGTCGGTAGCCGACGCGCCGGCGTCCACGGCGAGGCGGCGCTGCTGGCCGTGGCAAACTTGCGAATTCAAACGCTCGCTTTCTCGACCGCTGCAGCATGGTGCTCGACTGCATCTGCGCGGGCCTTCCCGGCCGCGACCGCGGCGCCGGCACCCTGCTGCCACGCGGCAGCAGTCGCGGCCGCGCGCGGGCCCTGACAAGAACGATCGCGGCACGCCTAGTCGGGATCGCGCAGCCAGCGGCGCGTTGTCGGCGGATCAAGCGGGGGGAATTCGTGACTTCCCCATGTTCTCGCGCCCTCGCGCGGCGCGCGCGGCGTTGCTGGGCGAGCCGCGCAGCGCGCGGCAGCCGCCCTCCATGAAATCCGCCTTTCTACGCGAGATCGGTCGGCGATCGTGTTGGCTGAGTTTCTAGCTCGCGCGAGTCGTCCAGAAGTCGAGCTCGCGCTCGCACGCTGTAGGTCGGCTCTGAAGCTGGGCCGAGCTACGACCGGGAAAAGGCATCCGGCACAAGCCGGCACGCGACGACGCGTAGCGTCTGCCAGTTCCAGGGCCATCTCGGAAGCGTTCGCCAGTTCCACGGCAATCCTCGCAGCGACTGCCAAATCCGAGGTAATCCACGCAGTGCAATCGCCAGTTCCCATCCGAAGCGGCGAATGGCGGCCGCGGTAGCACTGGCTAGCGCGTGTCTGATGAACTCCAGCAAGGGCGCCCCGCACCACCCACGCGAAGTCCCCATTTTGCGTTACCGGGCGGACCCACACAGGGCCAAATACGCGAAATAATTGACATATGCCAGAAATGTGTCGAACATGTGTTTTTCGAAATACGGAAAACTAGACAGCAGGACTCTGCCTGTCCAGCCACCTCTATTACCAAGCGCAAATTACCTTTTTACAAAACCATCAACACGGAGAACGCGTGCGCATTTCTCATTGCGTGAGCGTTTGAACTGGGCACGTGCGCATACCGGGAGTGAGTTGCAAGAGTGATGGGCACTTGCGCTGGCATTGCCGTGGTCGTTGCAACGCCGTTTCCCAGAAGTTCGGGCAGCGCCCGCTGTTTTCGCTGACGTCATGTCTTTGTCCTGGCTTGTAATGAACGAGAGACCGTCTGCGCTGAATCTTGGACGACAGCGCAACGGTTCGCGCGCAAGCGCCCCTGCCAAGGAGCGCGCGGTGGACCGCGCGGCTCCACGCAAGCCGCGGCACGCGCTAGCCACCCGTGGATCCGCACGCTAGCCACCCGTGGATCCTTTGGGGGGGGGTCGCAGCGGGCGCCAGTTGCCGCGGGCGCAGAGCCGCCGCAGCGCGCGACAGGCCCAAGGTACACAAAATTGCTCAGCGCCCGGATGCTCAAGCAGCATGCAATCCCCTCTCGCGGTTTCTATCGCGGGGCCACGCGCGCGAATGACAGCTTTTCCTCGGTGCCCCCATGTTCGCCCACCCCCAGCGCCATTTCGAACGGGCGAGGATCAACGCGGGCACGCGCCACTTTGCTGTTTGACCCCCAGCCCGATGTTGAAACACAACGTCACGACAGCGCGACCGATGCGACAAACCCAACAGAAGCACGCGAATCCCCGCGAAAGCGCGCCCAACCTCGCGCAGGCCGAACCGGTCGCACCAGGCTGCGCCAAACCTGGACAGGCCCTGCGAGGCAGGGCCCCGAGAGGGCCCCAAGAGACCCCGAGAGGGGCCCCCTGCGGTCAAGATGGTGGCCCTCGCCCATGACAGCAGGGGTGCCCCTTTAGGCTTTAGGGCCCCATACCCGGGCGGGCCCTCCAGGTGCCCTGGGAAGGGCCTTTGGGTGCCAAAGACGCCTCATAAGGCCCCGAAGCGGGCTAGCTCTTCGGAGCTCTCTGGCCTCATGGGGCCCCCAGTGGCCTCCGCGACGGGGTGCGAAAGCACGGGTGATACCCCCAGTGGGCCCCGAGAGCGCCCCCGAGTCACAAATTGCGCGCGCGGCAGTCTTGGGCCCCCGCTCGGGCCCCTTCTGGCGCCCATGGGATCTGCTCGCGGCAATGTTAGAATAATCTTGGGGGGGCCCCTATCGGGCCCTCCAAGGCTCTTAATACGACGCCGCCGAATGCGGGCGCGCGCGCTTTGCAAAACAGCCGGGATGCAATTTCCCCAGGCTGACAAACCGCTGCGTTTTCAAAACTCCAATACTGCAACTTTTGAAACAACGATCGGATGTGCATAACACCTATATTGCAACTTCTGCAAACTGCCAAAACTACGAAATACCAAAATCATACTGATAAAATGCCATGCGCACTGCGTTGCGAAATGCAGAACCAAGCTGATGCATGAAAACATGCGTTTTGTAAAACGCGATACCGAAATCCCGAAATACAACAACTATCCCGGCAAAGCAACCTAACAGCGATGTGTAGAAGCATATCTGGAAGCATTCCCCTTAAGATTCAGATGATAATCCTGTTGTAGAATTCTGTTGTTCTCGCAGTCGTAGTCGCATTCGCGATGGCAGTCGCAGTGGCAACGGCAGTCAAAGCCTCAGCCTCAGCCTGCCTCAGCCTCAGCCTCAGCCTCAGCCTGCCTCAGCCTCAGCCTGCCTCAGCCTCAGCCTCAGCCTGCTTCAGCCTCAACATCAGTCTGCCTTCAGCCTCGGCCTCAGCCTCAGCCTGCCTCAGGCAGCCTCAGCTCAGCCTCAGCCTGCCTCAGCATCAGCCTGCCTCAGCCTCAGCCTCAGCCTCAGCCTCAGCCTCAGCCTCAGCCTCAGCCTCAGCCTGCCTCAGCCTCAGCCTGCAGCCTCAGCCTCAGCCTCAGCCCTTCAGCCTCAGCCTCATCAGCCTCACTCAGCCTCGGCCTCAGCCTCAGCCTCAGCCTCAGCCTCTCAGCCTCAGCCTCAGCCTGCCTCAGCCTCAGCCTCAGCCTCAGCCTCAGCCTCAGCCTCAGCCTCAGCCTCAGCCTCAGCCTCAGCCTCAGCCTCAGCCTCATCTGCCTCAGCCTCAGCCTCAGCCTCCTCAGCTCAGCTCAGCCTCAGCCTCAGCCTCAGCCTCAGCCTCAGCCTCAGCCTCAGCCTCAGCCTCAGCCTCAGCCTCAGCCTCAGCCTCAGCCTCAGCCAGCCTCAGCCTCAGCCTCAGCCTTCAGCCTCAGCCTCAGCCTCTCAGCCTCAGCCTCAGCCTCAGCCTGCATCAGCCTCAGCCTCAGCCTCAGCCTGCCTCAGCATCAGCCTGCCTCAGCCTCAGCCTCAGCCTGCCTCAGCCTCAGCCTCAGCCTGCTTCAGCCTCAGCCTCAGTCTGCCTCAGCCTCGGCCTCAGCCTCAGCCTGCCTCAGCCTCAGCCTGCATCAGCCTCAGCCTCAGCCTCAGCCTGCCTCAGCATCAGCCTGCCTCAGCCTCAGCCTCAGCCTGCCTCAGCCTCAGCCTCAGCCTGCTTCAGCCTCAGCCTCAGTCTGCCTTCAGCCTCGGCCTCAGCCTCAGCCTGCCTCAGCCTCAGCCTCATCAGCCTCAGCCTCAGCCTCAGCCTCAGCCTCAGCCTCAGCCTGCCTCAGCCTCAGCCTCAGCCTGCTTCAGCCTCAGCCTCAGTCTGCCTTCAGCCTCGGCCTCAGCCTCAGCCTGCCTCAGCCTCAGCCTGCATCAGCCTCAGCCTCAGCCTCAGCCTGCCTCAGCATCAGCCTGCCTCAGCCTCAGCCTCAGCCTGCCTCAGCCTCAGCCTCAGCCTGCTTCAGCCTCAGCCTCAGTCTGCCTTCAGCCTCGGCCTCAGCCTCAGCCTGCCTCAGCCTCAGCCTGCATCAGCCTCAGCCTCAGCCTCAGCCTGCCTCAGCATCAGCCTGCCTCAGCCTCAGCCTCAGCCTGCCTCAGCCTCAGCCTCAGCCTGCTTCAGCCTCAGCCTCAGTCTGCCTTCAGCCTCGGCCTCAGCCTCAGCCTGCCTCAGCCTCAGCCTGCATCAGCCTCAGCCTCAGCCTCAGCCTGCCTCAGCATCAGCCTGCCTCAGCCTCAGCCTCAGCCTGCCTCAACCTCAGCCTCAGCCTCAGCCTGCTTCAGCCTCAGCCTCAGTCTGCCTGCAGCCTCGGCCTCAGCCTCAGCCTGCCTCAGCCTCAGCTTGCCTCAGCCTCAGCATCAGCCCGCCTCGGCATTCAAAATGTGGCTCGGCATTCAAAATGTTCTGGGAACTCGAAGAACACGAAGTGGCCTACAGTTGGCTCCGGGCATTCAAAATCATGCCGAGGAATGGAGTTCTGGGAACTCGAAGACCACGAAGTGGCCTACAGTTGGCTCCGGGCATTCAAAATGTGGCCCGGGAATGGAGTTCTGGGAACTCGAAGACCACGAAGTGGCCTACAGTTGGCTCCTGGCATTTAGAATGTGGCCCGGGAATGGAGTTCTGGGACCTCGAAGACCACGAAGTGTGTAACTGTTGGCTAAAAAAATACCCGGCACCCTCCCCCGGATCGCGCCCAGACCCCCCTGGGGCGTCATGATGCTTTCTTTTGACCCTACTAGAAGCCTATCAATCTTCGCTGTTAGGTAATAGCGCCAACAAGAAGGGCCAACATAACTTAATTTAAGGGCGTCTCCGGGCACGCCTGGCGGCGCTCGGCGCGCGCGCGCCCCTCCTCGTCGTCGGCCCTCATCAAGGCGCCGGTCGCGCCCGGCCCCTGCCGCGCGATCGCGGAACCCTTCGAGACAACCGCGCCTACCTCCGAGACAACGCTCACTCACCCGCGTCACACCGCCCCCCAACCCCCCCGCACGTCGCCCCCCACCCTCCCGAGACGGCCTGAGAGGAGCCGGAAAATCACTTCTAGATCAGGGCCTGATGCCCCCGGGGCCTTGCAGGACCCCTCTCGGGGCCATCCCGAAGCCCCGCATGAATTCAAAATGAGCCCCTGGACGGCTCCACAGGCCCCCTAGAGGCCCGAAAAGGGCCCAAGATTGCACCCAAAGCCCCACAGAAAGAGGCACACTCGTGCACGTTCTTTGTGCCTCTTTCGGGTGCCCTCCTGGAGCGCTCTTGGAGCCCTCTTGGAATCTCCCTGGGCCTCTTGGGCCCTCCCTCTAAGGGCCCCGCCGAAGCCCCCCTCGAAGTCCCGAATGGGCCCCCAGCGAGTTCAACGACGCTCCGAAGGGCCCAAGGAGAGCGGCCCAGGAAGGCCCAGAAGGGCCAGAGGAGGAGAACCCCCCAAGCAGCACCCGAGAGGGCCCTCTGGGCGCCACTGTCGGGAGCCCTTCTTTGGACCCTCTTGGACCCTTCTCGGGCCCTCTGGGACGCCTCCAGGGCCCCCCGCGACGCGCCCCCGAAGTCCTGGACGAGCCCCGAGAAGGCGCAGACGCAGCCCAGGTCTTTGAAACCAGAGGGGGCGCCAATTCATTTAAACCCAAAGGGCCCCCCACCCCGGGCGGCCCAAGGGGGCCCTTTTGGAGCCCTCTCGGGCCGTCCGGGGGCCCATTCCGAATTTCTGGAGGGCTTCGGAAAGGCCCCCGAGAGGAGAGGGCCCCGTGAGGATGGGCCCATTTGGCGGGTGGCCTCTCGAGCTCCCCTTGGGCGGGGGCCCCCGCGAGGAGGGCCGGCGTCGACGCGCTTCCCCAGGCCAACCTGGACCTGCCTTGCAAACCACTCGGCGGCGGCGCAACGCCCGCACACAAACAAAACTGCATCGGGGCGGCATTTCAAATAGCTCTCGGCTCGCGAAAGATAAATGGCACTCTCCTCCGATGCGAGAGACACACCAACTAATGCATACAATAAGTGTACGCACATAGTTGTCTGCGCATATGATTGGCAATTTTCGCACATTCATGGAAACTATGTCTTTGTCATTTTTCCGCGACCGAATACTTGTTTGCGAAAGGGCCTCCTGCCTGGGCCAACCGACGACGCAATCTCAATTCCGCATCCACGCACAGGCGGTCGCCACGCGCTGGGCCGAGCGCGGAGAGACAAGACCGACGCGCAGGCGGCGCCCGGGGCGCAGGCTCGCGCGCCTATGGCTTGGCGGCGCGCGCGCATTTGCGCGCCGCGCCGGCGTGCGCGGGGGCCCCGACTGCGCCGCCGGCGGGATGGCGGCGCGAGTTTCGGGCGTTGGCAGACCTGGGTTTAGTGGAATCTGGTTCAGTGATTTGTGCTGGGGGCGCCCCCCCGCCCCATCCCCACCAACCGGAACTGCCGTCGCCCGGAAAGCGCCAGTTGCGGCAAACCTGGTTTTTAATGCATCTGGGCAACTGAGGGGCCCCAGGGCCCTACCACTAACCGGGCCCCCTTACCGGGGGTCCCGGCTACGCCCGAGAGTTGGCGGCGCATGGGCGGTCGCCGCCAAATCGGTTAGGCTCTGGGTCGCAGATGCCAACTGCTGCCGTCCGTCGACGTCGCGCGGAGACGCAGCGGACGCGCGCGTGGCCCGTCGCTCATAGGGCCGCGCGGTCAGCAGCGAATAAATTCGCCGGCCTGCCCCCCAGGCCGCCCCGAAGAGAAACCGGGGGCGCAACGCGCGCGGGGGCAAAACGTCGCGACGATTTCGCGGCGTCACACACCCTATAGCGAGATGCGCAAAAAAAGCGCAGCTGGCCCTGGCCGCGCGGCTGGTGGATTCGATCGGGAGGGGCGCCTTTGCGCTCTATCCCGCTGCGTGGGATAGCTCGGGCGTTTTGGCGCGCGCGCATTTGCGCGGCGCGCGCGCGGGCAGACGCATCGCGAGCCCGACCCCGGGGGCGAAGCAGGGCCGCGCACTCGGGGCGCGCGGGCTTAGGTCAGGGGCTCTGCGCCCGCCCGCGCCGACGAGCAAGTCGCGCTCGAGTGGGCTAGGATTGGCGGCGCCTGCCGGTGGACTATAACAAATCAAGGTCGCGCCCGTCGTCGGTCAGCCGACGCGGTCGTCGCTGCAGTCGCGGCCGGCTGTCGCGATCGATGACGTGGTCGTCGATGTTGCTGCGCCGCCTGTGGACGACGGAGTGGTCGTCGCTGCTGTCGCAACAGCTGTGGCCGAGCTGCACGGGCCGCGCGCGGGCGCGCAACAGCGCGGCGTCTGGCGCAAGCGCGCGTTGCTGGACGCGGCCGCGCATGCGCAGCGCACTCGCGTAGCAAAACGTGGTCGGCCGCCGCGATAACGCGCGTTGGCGGCCGAGCCTGCGCGCCGGTTTCCGCGGCGCGGCGCCAGTGCGGTGGCGCGAATGTCTTGGCGCAGCGGCGTCGCGCGACACGCCGCGGCGCGTTGCGCGGCCCTGCCGCGGCGGAGCGGCCGCGCTGCTTGTCGCGGCGCGCCGCGCTGGCGCGCGCCGCGGAGCGCGCGGCGCGGCCGCGCAGCGGCGTCGCGGTGCGCCAGAGCGGGCAGCGCGGCCACGCAGCGGCGTCGCGAAGTGAAAGAGCGCAAACCACAACGCTGGCAGGGGCGTCACGGCGCGCGAGAGAGCGCGCCAAAGCGGCGGCACAGCCATACACCCCCCTCGGGACCGCACTGCCTGGGCAGGGGGGCCCGGCCGGCCTGGCACCTTGAACGTTGGAGTGGGCCGCGATGTCCCCTGGCCACCTCGCTGCATAGCCGACCGCTGACGCGGCAATGCCGCGCGCGCGCGCGCAAGCCGCGATGGCGGCCGGCGGGCGCGCAGGGCACTACTCGAGCACCAATTGTCGTCGCGCGCATGGTGGTCGGCAGCGCCGCGCTCGTGGCAGTCGGCGCGCGGATGCGAGTGGTCTTGTAAATCTCGCCAGTCTAGATTGCGACGTGGAAGGGAACAACCTGTCCCCTTTCTGCTCGTCGCAGGTGCCGAACGGGCGCGCGAGGTCGAAGGCGCCGTGCGCTTCGCGGTAACCGCCCGCGCGTGCACTTTCAGACACCGGCGTGGTTTTGTCGCGAAATAGTTGCTGCCACCGCGTGGCTGCGTGATGTCGGTAAACTGCCGCGTGGGCGATGCCGCGGCGATCGGTGCTGAACAGGCCGGTTCGATAGGTCCATTGACGGACGAAGCGATAAACGAGTCGACGGCGACGACCCAATAGCACTTCTTCACAAGCGGAGTTATCCTGGAGACTGTCCTGACAACGTTGCAGAAATCATGTATGCAATACTGTCATGGCAGTCTGGCTCGAAAACTCTTTAGGTCAAAACCCTCCGTTTGATCATCTCAAGCAAAAAACCGGTTGCCAGACATCTAATACCCGATACCTGACCACATGCAGGCGGTGGTTATCGTTGATGTTGCTGGCCTACGCCACATGCACGACGGGGGTGCACATGCTGGTTGACATAGCATGCGTGTCTAACCGACGTCCGGCGCCAAATGTTGGTGGCAACTGTTTCGTAAGTCTCGCTGTCTTCTTCAAAAACTGGCAGCATGTCAGCATCATCCTAGTACCCCCTAGAAGTGGGATCGAATAGCAATAATGTCCCCCAAGAAACGGGAGTGAGTCGGGGTCTGAGGCCGAAGCTCGTGTCCCTGCTTGCTCACCAGTGGTAGATTGGCGACGGGCTGGTCAGGGTCGTGTGTTGTCTTCATAATACTTCAGTCATGCTGCGGTTGGGCGCATCAGCGCTGCGCGCCAAGGCTGTTTTGCCTGGCGGACTCCAGCCCCTGGTTCGGTCGCCCATCGCTGGTTGCTCATACAGCTGAGGCTGACGCAGGTCAGCCCAGTGCGCAATGTTCGCACTTGGGCCAACGTTCTCAGGCTCGCGTAAAACGTCGCTTGTTGATCGTGTGCGCGCACTTCTGTCTCACAGCGCCAAGTCGATTTCGACCGCGCAATCGTGCGACAACTGTGGGCGGTCACTTGTCTGTGATGCGACTCGTGATAGACAGGCTGGCGCACCGAACATTCAAGCAGCGTGGCGTTGTTGGGTGTGAGATCGCGCCCGTGAGCTGGCGCAGACGCGCATTCTGTGGAAACGTCCCGGTCGATGGTTGTACTTCAATGTTGAACGATCCGTTTGGTTTGCAAGTGCTCTTCGGTGTACACCACGTAGTACAGAGGGTTGTGGCACCAGTCGTTGTGCTACATCCGTCGTCGAAGTACATAGCTCTGGTGGTGTCTGTGCGTGTCGTCGATGTACTGTCCATGTACTGTCGAAGTTCTCGTCGTCGTGGCACAGGCGGTGCAGTGCCAGTGTAGCGGTGGGACTCTTCGCAAAAACCCCTCTTCTAGACGTGGCTACATGTGCCGGGGCTGCGCCGCATGATGGCACAACCCCCTGTGGGGGAGTAGCCACCAAGGTCAGTTCTCAAACAAGATGTGTTGAAAACGCGTGCTGAGTGACAGCACGGCGGTTCCCAGGCAGAGCCTGCCAAGGGCCTGCGCCGACCGGCGGCGCAAGCCCTGTGGTGGT
Source organism: Prorocentrum cordatum (assembly GCA_963575745.1). Classification (NCBI taxonomy): domain Eukaryota; class Dinophyceae; order Prorocentrales; family Prorocentraceae; genus Prorocentrum; species Prorocentrum cordatum. The sequence continues at coordinate 405,134 of CAUYUJ010014148.1, forward strand.
ATGGCCGTTGTCACCGGCTCCCAGGCACGGCGTGCCAGGAGCCCGTGCCAGACGACGGCACAGGCCGTCGTGATGCAGCCGCCAGGCGGGGCGTGCCAGACATCCAGAACGTACCTCGGACCTCGGACCTGCTGGCCTGACTCACGCAGGCTGCGAACGACTGGCATGCCGATGTGGGCACAGCCAGTCACTGTCACTGCTGGCGCTGAGGGCCCGCAGCAGGTTGCAAGAAGAACTTGCTCGAAGCGTGCAGTGCAGACAGCAGCCCGTTAGCAGCCAGATGCCCGCGTGCGTGTAGGGCCAAGGTGTGCGCGATGTCTCCGTCGAAGACTTCTGAATAGCACGGCGGTGGGAAACTGTCGTAGTGCATGAGCGGGTAAACTTTGCGTTCCACGATAGTATATACACATGTACGTCGTACGTGTCAACCCCCAGTTCTGAGCCACCATAACTCTTCCAAATGGTTCAGGTCACGAAACTATCCAAACTGTTGGTCCTGTTTGCGATCATGTTTTACCGTTGACCAGGTAGAAACGACTGCCCAAACAGACTCAAGTGGGACAGGTCGGCAAGGCGCAGAATGCGGCAGAAAGTGCGTAATGATGCGGCTGAATTTTCTTTCCAGATCTTTCCAGCGTGACGCAGAACAGCACTTGCCAGCACACGGTGAGTATCCGATGCGCGAGAAGGGAGCCAAGCTTGCCCAGCGACAACCAACGCAACGCACCGCAATGTGAACTGTCCGCTGACTGTCCGCCGCCGTCGTCATCGTCCTCCCCCTGCAGGGTCGGCGGCACCGGCCGTAAGGCCTTCGTAAGAACACAAGCATCACCTTTGGGAGGTCTGCACGGATTCCGTGGATCTGCCCTGGACGCACGCCAGGGGGGGGCGACGGAGGCACCGCCAGTGGGGCCCAGCATCGATCCGAAAAATCCGCGCGGACCTTCGAAGATGTGCGCGTGCGAAGAGGAAGATGATGATGATGATGATGATGAGGAGGAGGAGGAGGAGGAGGAGGAGGACGGGACGAGTGGGACGGGACGAGGAGGAGGAGGCCTCGTGGCTCAGGAAGCCCGTCCAGGGGCTGATTCATGAATTTACGATGTGTCGCGGCGGCCACAAGCTGGTTCGTTCTCGAGCGGACTCGATGCGTGGCGAGAGCGAGCTGGGCGCGAGCAGACCTCAAAGCTGCACGGTCTGCGGGCGGGCAGCGGGCAGGGCCGAAAAGCCGCGAGCCCCCCGGCCAGGCCAGGCCTGGGACGCAGCCGGGCGCGCGCGGCCCCGGCGCGCCGCGGGCCAGGCCCGCGCCGGCCCCCTCGGACCAGCGGGGCGGACCGCGGCGGCGCAGCGAGCCTGTCTCGGAGCAGACTCTGGCAGGTTGGCCTGCACGGGGCGGGCCATCCCCAGGCTCAGCTGCCCCGATGCTCAGCGCGCAGCACGCAGCGTGCTGCTGCGGAGCTCAAGACGTCGCCGAAACGTGGACCGAGGCGTTGAGCCAACACGCAACGTATCGGCACGGACGTTTTGAGCACGGTGCGTGTTGCGTATCGAAACGGGCGCATCGAGGCAGCCAAGATCCCCAGACCTCCGACCCCAGACATGCTCGCGCCGTGAAATGAATCTGGACGGAGGTGTTCCTCGCTTTGGGCCTTTCGGGGCCCTCGCTGGGCCCTGGGACCATGAAAACGAGACTCGGGATGAAACACTGGTCACGGGGAAAGGGCCAGGACTTCAGGAGACCTCGCATTGAAAAGTTCAAGACATTGCGCTTCTGGGACAATGTGCGTCTTTCGGTCCGGGCGTTGTTGCTGGCTCTCGGCCTCGTCAGGCCCGTTGCTGGCGGTCCAGAACGACTCCGGGGCCGCCTCACCGGGTCGGCGAGGCCTTCCGGAGGCCAGGTGGCGAAAGCCCTCGGTCTTGATTTCGTCCACAGCGAGAGGGAGTCTGGGTCTTCGACCTGGGCTCGCACGGAGAGGGCGGGGGGGATGGCTCCCCGGCGAGCCCCATGCGAAGACCGCGCAGAAAGTTGCGCGATCTTCCGGCCCAGCACCTCATGAAAAAGCAGCGCGGGGGGAGGCAAAATGCCATGCAAACAGACTTGCCAGAATCTGAACGAGATAACGCTCGAATCAGCTCGTGCCCGGAACGGCGCCAGGAAGCTGGAAGCCCCGACCTCCCCAGAGCATCAGAACCTTCAGTCTCGGAGGTCGAACCTCCATCCTGGAAGAGGAGACGAACAAACAGGCCTCCAGGGTGGAAGCGAAGTGCCTCCCGACGGGAGGCCGATCTCTGAAAGGGAAAAAGGCCACGACGGACAGTTCTGGCCGAGGCTCGACCCCTGGGGGCCTCGGCTGGGCCCCAGGGCGGCCCAGAGCCTGCTCGGGACCGCAGCGGCTGGTCTGCCGCCGTCCTTGGCCGCCGGGGCTGTCAGAGGGCGGCGCGGGACGGCACAACGGGAATCGAGAAGCCGGGGGCCCACGGGCCCGAGGACTCTCCTCGACGGACGTCCGCGCAAATCTCTCGGGTCGGCGCTGGACCCCCTCCCTGGCGCGCTCCGCGCGCCAGGGAGGGGGGGGGTCCAGCGCAGATCCAAGAAGCCCGCGCGGAGCACCAAAGGTTTCTGTCCGTGTCGTCGCTTTTTCTTCGAGTTGGGATGGCGGCTCGTTGGCAGCGTGGGCGCCCGCGCACCCAAAGAACCGCATCTTGGGCAGGGATCGACCGTCCCGGCATTCCTGTAGCCCTACCACGAAATGTTCGTAGAACCCCAAAATGCTCCAAGAACAAAAACAATGTTCTTAGAACATAAACCTGGTGTGTTGAAATAAGACAAACTCCCGGCAAGAAATGTCCTAAGAACATCTCGTGCAGATCACAAGAGGCTCTTAGAACATTGCTTGTTGACGGCGCGCACAAGGGGGTGGAGGGAGGGGGGAGGGCTTCGTAGAAGGAGGCTGCTTCTTAGAAGGCGCCGGCCTTACATCTATAGATGAGGCCCGCGCCTTCTAAGAAGCAGGGGTACTTCTAAGAAGCCCTCCCCCCTCCCCCCACCCCCCTCTGCGCGTGGCTGAGCTTGGTGGGGCCATAGGCGAGCCAGGACGTTTCGTCACGGCTTGAGCACCGCCAGCTGCCGGGGCGTGCAGGGGGGGGGGGGGGGGGGGGCAGATGCGCGCCGAACGGGCGGGGCAGCGCGCACGCGCTGCGTGCACGCGTGTCGACAGCCCTCGCGCCCGGAGAAGCATTAAGTCGGGCGTGTCCCCCCTACAGGGGGATTTTCGACGAAACATAAAAAAAATACCCCAAAAATAATCCAAAAATGCTCAAAAAAAAGTCTGGGGACTATTTTCTAAATATTTACCTTTTTGATATCTGTTGGGTGTATTTTTCATTTTTCGTCGAAAATCCCCCTGTAGGGGAACACGCCCGACGCAAGACAAGCAGTCGGTCGAGCGTCCCAGACTGCTGCGAGCGAGCGTCCGTGCCCATGCTGCGACGAAAAAAAAAGCCCAGAAGTCGCCCCTGCCGGCCGCCTCGGGTTGGTCCAGCCTCGGGTGTCGTGATCGGGGATATATAGAGACCCAGACACGATCGCGTCGTAACAAAAATCAGGACGGGAAGCTCTTCACCAATTTCGGGCTCGGGGGGCCCTCGCTGGGCCTCGGGACCGTCAGAAATCGACTCAGGATGAAAAACCGGTCCCAGGGGAAGGATCGAGACTTTCAGGGACGCCGTATTGAAAAATTCAGGACGTCGCATGTCTGGGCAGACCTGGGTCAATCCAAGCCCAAGTCCGTCGGGCTTTGCAGGATCCGCAGGATCGCGGAGGTTCTGCAGGATCCTGTGCCCTGTTCTGGGTCCAAGCACCCCTGGCCCTGCAGGATCCTGCAATAGATCTGGCGCCATGGCCGACCCCCCGTTTACAGCGGCCCCCGTCCATGGAGCTCCGAGTCGTGACACGTGTGTTGCGGAGTCTGGCCCCCGGACAAAACACGCTGCGGGCCCCGGGGCCCGGAGAAGGGGTCGAGATCTCGAGGCCGGGGGGCCAAGCCCTGGGCATCGCTCCCCCCGCGGCCGGATTTGCAGCCGGAGCAGTGTTTGGCACGGCCCCGAGGCCCAGCGCGGGCCCCCCGAGGCCGAAAATGGCCAAAAACCTCCCGATCCATGTCTGGGGAAGCACAGCCACGAGGCCGGACGACTGGAGCCTTGTGGAGCCGCGGTCGAGGCACGCTCAGAGCCCACCTGCGGCCTGGGGGCCTCTCGCTCCGCGTGCCGCGCCCGGCGCCCCGTGGCGACACGCGGTGCCCCGCGAGCGGAGCGCGCGTCGCTCGAGGCCGCGGGGCGGGAGGCGGGGGATGCTCCAGGCGTTGACGCCTGGGGACGGTGGGCGTGGGCGGTGCCTCGCGCCGAGGCGTGGTGGGCCAGAACCGGCGGCGCGACACGCTGAGCCAGAGCTCCTGACCGTGAACTTCGGCGCACCTGGACCTGGAGGCCGACACATTCTCGCGGGTGCTCCTGGGGGGACGCCAGCTTCCTGCTCGTGGCGAGGGCCCTACGTCTACTTACCAAACCTAAGGTTTGGCAGTGCAAACCGGGGCATCCAGATGCCAAGGGTCGAAGCCCTGGCATGAATTGGAGAGCCCCCCTGAGGGCGCGCAAATTCTCGCATGGCGATGACTTGGGAGCACATTGCGCTCCAGGCCGATCGCAGGGCAGTGCTCCGATGCGCAGCATGCTGGCGCCATGGCCAAAGCAAAATCTGAAGAAGAGGCCGGAGGCGAGGTTGACAGGGGGCTGCTGCGCAAACAGTGCACCAACAGCCAATGCCTCAGTACGCCTGGTGAGTAGGTCATCCTACAGTCCGAAAGGAAATGCTTGGAAATGGATTCCGCAGCTGCATCGGGCCCGCATTATTTGCAGCGTCTTCATCTGGGTTCCAATGGTGCTGTCTGCCTTCGCCGTCCAAAGCCCGATGCGATTACATGCTTTGATTTTGCGAGCTGCGAGCTTGCGTTATGGTGTCCTTGCGCGTTTTCCTGATCAGCGAATGCGTTAAGGGTCTGAGGCCACGTGAGACGCAATCATGCGCTCAGCGACGAGGGTTTCGTGGCACCTGGAAACCGCGGGAGACTCGCGGATGTGCTCGGCGCCGAGGGTCGCGGGGCACTCGAAACCATTTGTGACCACTGAAGGCCGCCATCGGGGAGCACCCCGTGTGCAAATGCGTTCCATTCATGAAGATGTTGATCCCCATCCGACACACTCACTGTGAGGGTTTCGGGGTCCTTTGAGACCCTTTGAGACCGCTTGAGACCGCCATCGGGACCCACCTGGCGTGCAATTGGTAACCATGCATGAGCATGTTGAGACCCAGCCGACACTCACGCATCAAACAATCATATTAGGGATCGAAATCTCAGGGTGGCTCGAGCACGGAAGGGCCGCCGCCCAGGCGCGTCAAGCGCCGCAGAACTTTAGCTAACGTGTTTGCCGCCGTCGGATCGGCGCGCGCGCAGCGCCAGGTGTGACTGCGGGGGGCTGCCTTGCTCGCGTCGTGCACGCGAATGCCACCTTATGAGAAGTGCACACGTCCACTTCAAACGATTGTTCGCTGACTGTAGATCGGGTGCCAGTGGAGGATCATTGGGGAGCCCCTGTGGTTCACGCGGTGCAGATATCGCCGAGGCCCTCGGGGCAGGTAGCTCGCCGCTGCCTCGACATGCCTGGATTCACTCCTCAGCCGCTCCCAACAAAGTAGGCGTCGCAGGCACGAGCACACAGTCGATACCATGTTCCAGAGACGCTTAGCCGCTCTGCTGACATCGTGCGTCAATAAACGCTGGGCTAGTCACGCGTGTACGGACAGCCCAGTGCATGCGCACTGGTGGAGACGACTTCCTGGCATAGAAACTGTTCGACAAAAGCGATCGATCATAATCATGTCTATTGGTGAGGGGTGCTGCAAGTCGTCCACAGATTTGGGGTCCAAAACAACCTGCAGTTTCGTGGACCAGTACCATCGCGTTCGAAGAAAGAGTGCTCCTCGATCGTTGCGTTTCTGGATGCGCTTCCGGGCCAAGTACTCGAGTGAATGCTGGGCTGAAACTCAAACGGATGATGTCTTAAGTGATCCGCTCGGCTGCATTCGGCTCCACATGCACGAGCGCATAGCTGGTTCCTTACTGGGCTTCTGGTCAGAGGCTTGTGCTTAGCGTGTCGCGGCGGCGGCCCTGGCAACGCACTCTGCCCTGCAAGTTGATGGCGTGTCGCTCCGCTCCGCGGGGCGGGAGGCTGGGAAGAGGTCGGAATGTTTGTGCTTCGGGAGTGGGACGTGGTAGCCTGACGCCCGGAAGTGTGGTGGGCCAGAAATGGCGGCGCGACACGCTGAGCAAACGTTCCTGACCGTAATTAGCTCCCCACGCACACACACACACACACACACAACACACACACACACACACACACACGCACACACACACACAACACACACACACACGCGCACACGCACACACACACACACACACACACACGCACACACACACACACACGCAAGAAAGAGCCCAATAGGACAAGACTGATCATCACAAGTCGGCCGCCCAGCTGCCTCGCCTTGGCCCCAGCTTCCCCACGAGCGCTGCAGACGTACCGCGCCTCCGGCCACGGGAACGAGCCAACGGCGCTCCCCGGCGCCGCTCGCTGTCCTGGCTCGAGCACTCACAATACCTCGAGCACGAGCAGCTGCTACAGGCGGCTGTGGCGGGGTCGCGGCCACAGCTGCACCAGTGGGGCACGAACGAACGTCGAAGAAGAAGGGGGCCGTCCGCACAGGGGGCACGGCGACCTCACGCGATGGCCCGCGCGGTGAGCACAGCGCGGAGGCGAGAGGCGCCCCGTGTGCGCGGCCTTGCGCAAGGGCAGCCCGCGCCGCCTCCCGCGCAGACCCGGCCCCCCTCCCTGCTGCGCTGTACTATAGCGGGGGCGACCACCTTTGTGTCCACCCTCCAGAAATCGATGTGAAGAAATGCGGAAGGGCGCCCCGCGCAGACAGAAGCTGGAGACGAAGAGACGGCGGCACGAGCGCACGTCCTCGGGGGCCCGCGTGGCCTTCTTGGCTCGGCGCCTTGCCCCCCGGCGGCCCCTCCGGCGCCGCCCCGAGTCCACTCGGGCGAGCTGGGGCAGGGGGCCCAGCGCCGATCCAAGGTGTCCGCCAGGACCTCCGCAAGTCTGTGCCTCTGCCGTCTTGTCCTCTCCACTTAGTCGGCGGCGCCAAATTCTCTGGCCCGACCACCCGGGCGGCCAGCCGCGTCTGGGCCCACCGCAGGGGGAGGAGGCGCCCGTCTCAGGCGTGAGGGGCAACGATACAGTCAGAATCTGTGGTAAGGACGCGCTGCAAGGACGCAAGACCCTTGGGACGGTCCCTGGACGCCCCAGTTCAAGCTCTTCTAGCGGCGCACTGCCGAACAAATCTAAGGACGCAAGGGTGCCCTTGGGAAGCTTACCCGTCCTTACTATGGATTTCCACTGCAGGGGGGGGGGCTGGCTCAGGGAGGGGGGGGGAAGCCTCGACCTGGCATCGGCGATGCGTCGCCGATAGATCGGCGACAGGCCCCCAGATGGCGAAAGCGCACGCTCCTGGGCGGGACAGATCTGTCGGGCCCAGATCGGCGATGCATGAGCGACTGGAGGTCGATGCACCTAGGATGGCCCTAAGAGAGCCCAAGATGGCCTGCGGATGTCGCCAAGACGGGCCGACAGGCAACAAAGACAGCCAAGAGGCCTCCAAACCTCCAGGAAGGCCTGAATAGACCAAGGTCATTGATTCCCCTAGAAGGGTTTTCTTTGTAGTAAAAAAAGTTGACATGTGCTCCTGTACGGCTTTTCGACGGCCCGTGACGGCCCAAGAGGCCACGAAGACGGCCCCAAGACGGCCCTGGCGGCCCAGGAGGCCCCCAAGACGCCCCAGTCCGAGCCGATCCCCCCCCCCGTATCGTTGCCCGTCGCAGACGCCGGGGAGGGCCGTGCACCCCATCACGGGGAGGACGGCAAGGAAGACTCCGCCGTGCGCGCCGCGGGGCTGGCCGCGGTGGTCTCGGGGCTGGGGACGGAGCCGTCCTTTCCGCTGCAGTCGGGGGGGGGTGCAGCCGGCGGCTGGCGCCGAAGCCGCCCCCGACCGGGCGGGGCGACTGGCAGCGAGGCCGGCCGCGGTCCCAGGCGGGGACACGAGACAAGCACGGCACGGAAGGGTTCTCGCTGTTGTCAGCCCCAGGGGGGCCCTCGCCGGGCCCTGGGACCTTGCAAGACGACCCGGGGTGAAAAACAAGTCCTGGGGATGGGCCGAGCCTTTTTGGGGTCGTCAGGAAGAAGTCATGACGTCGGGGAACTGCGGTGCGCGGGGTCGCCGCCACTTTGGAATCGCCGTTACGAAGGAGTCATGACGTCGGGGCACTGCGGTGCGCGGGGTCGCCGCCACCGCCGCCGCCCGTCGCCGCTGCCGCCGTTCACGCTGGTGCTCCGTCTCGGGCCCAGGGGCTCTCGCAGATCGATCTGGCGGGCGCTGTCGCCCGGGTCTTCGCAGATCGATCCGGCGCGAAAGGTGGCGCAGAAAGAAAGGGTCTACGGGGCTCCGGTCGCGATTTTGCTGGCGAGGTCGCATGTTTTGGCAACGTCGGATCTCAGTGGTCGCCGCTGCCGCCTTGTTAAGGCTTCAGGTGCGCACAGGCCGCCCTCGAGGCAGTCCCAGCTGGCCTCGACAGGCCCCCCGAATAGTCCCAGCTGGCCTCAACGGGCCCCCAGAGCAGTCCAGGAAGGTCTCAACACACTGGCGCCGCCTTCGGCAGAGGCCCCTAGAGCGCTCCGCGCCCCGGGGTTGGGGTGTTCGGAGCAGCCCAGACTGCTCGGGGGGCCTGTTGAGGCCAGCTGGGCTCAGCTGCCCCGCTACGCAACACGCGACACATCGCGTGTTAGCACGGAGCCCACCACGTAGACTGGAAGCGTAGCTCTGGCGCGACACGTGCGGCAAAACGTGGGCTAACACGTTGAGCCAACACGCAGTGTGTTGTGTTGACACGGACGTGTTGAACACGGTACGTGCTGCGTTTCAGCACAGGCGTATCAGGGCAGCTACCGCTGGACCTAAAATAGAAGAACATCCTTCAAGAACATGAGACCCCCCGCCGGCCCAAATACACAGAACATCCGAGGGCACCCTCCCCAGGATGCACAAAAGCATCCAACCAGCACGAAGAACACAAGGGCACCCTCCCCGAACTGCCCTCGATCGCATACCTCGGCCCGACTGAGAGCAGCTGGGACTGCCTGGCGGGACTGTCTGCGCGCAGCCCGCAGCCTCACCCCAGACATGCGACGTCCTGATTTTTCAATACGGGGTCCCTGGAAATCCCGACCCTTTCCCCGGACCGGTTTTTCATCCTGGATCGTTTTTTTAGCGGCCCCGAGGCCCGGCGAGGGCCCCCCGAAGCCGAAATTGACAAAAAAAAAAAAAAAAAAAAAAAAAACGTTCGTTCGTTCTGGTTTTTTTTTAACGACGCGAGCATGTCTGGGACCATACTGCTGGCGACGACGACGACGACGACGAACGACGACGAACGACGACGACGACGACGACGACGACGACGACGACGACGACGACGACGACGACGACGACGACAAGGCGGCGGCGGCGACGACGACGAACGACGTCGACGACGCCCCTGGGGCCGTCGCTGCCCCGCCCTCCCCCGTCGCGAGCAGGGCCGAAACGGGCCGCCGCCCGCTCCGAGGGGCCTGCCCTCCACGCCCTTCTGCCTCCCGCGCGCTCTCTACCGCCGCCTGCCTGCTTCTTGTTTTCGGCACCGGCAGCGGCAGCGGCCCTGCCGAGGTGAGCCGCGAGGAGGAGGAGGAGGAGGAGGAGGAGGAGGAGGAGGGAGGAGAAGAAGAGGAGGAGGAGGAGGGAGGAGGAGGGAGGAGGAGGAGAAGGGAGGAGGGAGGAGGGAGGAGGGAGGAGGGAGGAGGGAGGAGCCCAGCGTACCAGGGCAGGAGGAGGAGGAGGAGGGGAGGAGGAGGAGGAGGAGGAGGAGGAGGAGGGAGGAGGAGGAGCAGGAGGAGGGAGCGATGTCGAGCGGCCACTGTCTCAACCCACCCTGCTCCGATCCCGCCCCCCCCCCTCCTGGGCGGAGGGAAGGGGCCGCCAGCCACTCCGCGCCCCCTCCGCCCCGAGGTGTTCGGGCGCGGGCAGCACGGGGGCGCCCTGGTCGACTGCGGCGAGGCCCGCGGCCGGAGCGCCGGCGACATGAGGAGCAGGAGCTCCTCCTCCTCCTCCTCCTCCTCCTCCCCTCCTCCTCCTCCTACTCCCTCCCCTCCCCTCCTCCTCCTCCTCCTCCCTCCCCCTCCTCCTCCCCCCCCTCTTCGTCCCTCTTCCTCCTCCCCGTCCTCCTCCTCCCTCCTCCTCCTCCTCCTCCTCCTCCTCCTCCCCTCCTCCTCCCCCCTCCTCCCCCTCTTCGTCCTCTTCCTCCTCCCCCTCCTCCTCATCCTCCTCCTCCTCCTCCGCCTCCTCCTCCTCCTCCACCACTTCCTCCTCCTATATGAGCAGACGACGCCTGGCTGTGCAGATGTGATGGCCAGCACGGCTGCGATCGACGAGGGCGGAAAGCAACATGCAAGGGAGCCTGCGCTCACAGAGCGAGGCGCTGTCAACATATCAACAGACGACGCCTGGCTGTGCAGATGTGATGGCCAGCACGGCTGTGATCGACGAGGGTGGAGCACAGCATAGGGAGCCTGCGCTCACAGAGCGAGGCGCTGTCCACGTATCAACAGACGACGCCCAGCCGTGCAGATGTGATGGCCAGCACGGCTGTGATCGACGAGGGTGGAGCACAACGTGAAAGGGAGCCTTCGCTCACAGAACGAGGCGCGGCCAGCAAGCCAACGCATGGACACCGAACGTCGAGCTCGGGCCGACTTCCGGCTGCTTGAGGCCTGGGCCCCCCTCGGAGGACCCTGCACGCTCGGGAAGCAGGACTACAGCTCGACGCCTCGGCTATCTATATAATTAACCATGCTGGGAGCCAGGGACGTGCCGGGGAAACGCCAGGTTTCCGGCTCGTGCCCTGGTCTGCCGCCTCCTCCGGTGCTGCGCTCCCGGCGTGCATGGCTTGCTCCCCAACCCGGGATCCCGGCGACGCAGGGTTTTCGCACTGGGCATCTCCGCCGGGTCTCCGGCCCCGGGACGCTCAGAGATCGACCGGGCTCGAATAATACCGCAGAGAGAGGTCCAGGGCTCTGGTCGCGGTTTGTCGCGATGTCGCAATGTCGTGCAACGTCGGATCTCAGGTACCTCCATTCCTCCGTCCCGCCCTCCCGCCCTCCCACAACCCCAGACCTGCCCACCCGCGACTGGCCAACCCAGACACCCGCGACACTCCCGCGGGAAAGATCGAGGAGGAGCAGGATTGGCGTCGATGTCATCGCTGCCGCGACCCCTCGCTCTAGTCGGATTGGAAGCCATACTCGGGCATCGGGCGGCCGTTCAAGCCGACTCTGGCTCCACGAAGGCGCTCGACGAGGCGCAGCTGGTGGAGAGCACTATGGGGCCCAGGAAGCAAGAGGAAAGCTTGAAAGCCTCCCATCCCCGCGGGGGGCTACTGCCCTGGGCCTCATCCCTGGAGGGCCGGGGCGAGAGGCCATGAGTGGAGACGAAGCTGGGAACCGACGACGGTCCGAGGGAGGGTGGTCCCCTTCTGGCCCCATTACCGCCCGCACCTCCCGTATGGTGCGGGGTCCTCCGCAAGGCTGTAGTTGGCTGTAGTTCCAGAGGGGCCGCACTGTGGAGGCGTCACACTGACTGCTGCAGCGGCCGCACTGCTGCGTTTGCGGCCATGGGCGCCGCTGGGGAAGGAGCCCGTGGACCTGGAGCGTGTCTGAAACGAGCCGTGGGATACCTTCGCCATCTCTCGGACGTCGATTCCCAGTGCATTGTTCGGTTTCGTTCGGTTATGCTTTCGCAAGATACCCCAATATGCTCCTCGGTGGTCCTTGCCGAAGAGAAAAACAAGCAAACGTCCGAGCGATGCCAAGAACCTCTCCGTGCAGCAGAGCTGCGCCAGACGAGGCCCGAGCCAATCTTGCGGCGAAGCCGGGCGGGCGGGCCCAGGGAGAGCTTCGCCAAGGCTGAAGCCAGCGGTTATTGACGATGACGGTCCCGCCGAGGATGTTGACGACGACCAGCAGGCTTTGGTACACAGGCCGTGCTTTCACTGTCACACAGAGCGCAATTCCAATGTCACGAAGATGGTGACGACCATTCTCAGAGCGTCGTTCAAATGACACGGACATGACGCGAACCATTTTACATATCAGTGCCAAGATTTCACGCATACTGGAACTGGGCATTGTTCTGCGAACATCGCCTAAAGTCCGAACTCTGTGTTTGATCCCCGCATTTGTCCTGGCCGCGTGGCAGGTCGATATGGTGCACGGGCGGGCATATAGGGGCGTGACCGAAACTGCGTCCGAAAATGTTCCCGAGTGTGGCCGAAACTGGTGACCGACATTCCTAGTTCGAAACGAAAGCGATTTCGAAGTTCGGTCACAACTTCGGTCAGTCACACTGTCGCAACACGTTTTCAGCCACCGTAATTTTTTCCCAGGGCATCCTTTTCGGCTGATAGGGGCTGAGCGCCATGACAGTTGGAGCCCAGCGGACTAAGTCACCGCTAGGCTTCCCAGCCCATCCGCCATAGCACGACATGCCTGTCCTGCGAGTGTGGCCGAAAATCAGGCCCCAAGTGCTGAAGCTGCATCTCCCGTCTCACGCGGGTCCCCACTCCACGAAGATTACACTGCCGGGCTCAGATCCGATGGGAACCTGACGTCAGTCTACCATCACCTCATGAGGGACGACGACGACGACGACGACGCATGTCGCAGCCGCCGCGATCGGAACCGCCGCACAGGCCTTCTCCTGACCCGTTGTTCGTCAGGAGTAGTTTCTGTTGATGCTCCGGGGGCCCGCTGAGCGCCCCTGGAGGCCAAAAACTGCTCCAAAACGGCCGCTCCTGGCATTGGATCTCTGGAGCCGTCGTCGCCGTCGTCGCCGTGAGCGACGGCGGCACCGATTGCCGCCGCGATAGCTGCCGCGATCGCTGCCGACTTCGCCGCGGCTGCCGACGGCCGCCGCGGCCGCCGCCGCCGTCTTCTTCAACGTCGTCGTCGTCGCCGTCGCCCCCTTCGCCGCGGCCGCCAACGCCGCCGCCGCCGCCGCCGACGCACCGCCAACGCACCGCCGCCGCCGCCGCAGCCGCCGCAACCGTCGTCGTAGTCGTCGTCGTCGTCGTCGTCGTCGTCGTCGTCGTCGTCGTCGTCGTCGTCGTCGTCGTCGTCGTCGTCGTCGTCGTCCCCCTCGTCGTCGTCGTCGTCGTCGTCGTCGTCGTCGTCGTCGTCGTCGTCGTCGTCGTCCCCCGTCGTCGTCGTCGTCGTCGTCGTCGTCGTCGTCGTCGTCGTCGCCGCCGCCGCGGCCGCCGCCGCCGCCGTCGTCGTCGCCGTCGTCGTCGTCGTCGTCGTTGTCGTTGTCACCGCAGCTGCCAGCGCCGCCGCCGTCGTCGTCGTCGTCGCCGCCGCCACCGCAGCCGCCGTGGACGCGGTTGGCACCGCCGCTGCCGCGCGGGGCTCCTTCGACCCGCGCCCAGGGGGGGTCTCCGGCCCCGCGCGCCGTCGGCGAGGCGAGGCGGGCGGCGTCGCGGCGGCGGCGCCGCTGCTGGCGGGCGAGGGACGACAACGACAACGACGACGACAACGACGACGACGACGACGATCGACGTTCGACATTCGACGTCCGATGTTGATGACTCCTTTGCTCAGGAAACAAATAATGGCATACATATAATTGTTCGGAGGTCCGCGCGGAACTCAAAAAAATATGTTCATGTGTGTCCTTTTGCGTTCCCTCATGTACGGCTGGCTCCTCTCGTGTCGACTTGGGCGTTGGTCTCTGGCACCGCGCGGATCCTTCGACCCTGAACGATCGCCGAACTCCGACTGCGCAAATCGATCGACGTCGGCCGACTCCGACCCTCTTCCCCTGATGGCGTCCGGGTGATGGCCGCGCATTCTCCGCGTATTGTTTTTTAACACACAGGATGCCCGGGAAATCCCGGGAAACGACTCTCGCTAAGGCGCCGGCGTCGTTTTCGGGCCGAACGCCCCCCGCGTATTGTCTTTTTACACACAGGATTCCCGGGAAACGGGTTTTCGCCGGCGTTTTTTTTAATAATGCTCTCGCTGAGGCGCCGGCCTCATTTCTGCTCCCGAATCGTTCCGAATCGTGCTCCCGCTGCAGCGTGGGCCTCATTTTCGGATCGGTGTTTGGCCTCCGTCGTTCAGGATGGCGTTCTCGCCCCAGCGCGGGCCTCTTTCTCGCGCGCCCATCCGCCCGCCACCACCGCGCCGCACCACCACCACCACCACCACCACCACCACCACCACCACCACCACCACCACCACCACCATCACAACCACCACCAGCACCAGCACCACCACCAGCACAGCACCAGCACCAGCACCACCACCACCACCACCACCACCACCACCACAACCACGCACACACGCACGCACGCACGCACGCACGCGCACCACCACCCACTACGCACGCGCGCGCGGAGCCACAGGTCCGCTACGACACGCGTCCGCGGATAGAGAAAATCAGCGCCATGGTAAGGGATGGAAGGGAGGGGTAGGACGTCAGATATGACGCGAGCGCACCTAGCTTGTCTCCCCCCTCTTCCCTCCCTCCTCCTCCTCCTCCTCCTCCTCCTCCTCCTCCTCCTCCTCCTCCTCCTCCTCCTCCTCCTCCTCCTCCTCCTCCTCCTCCTCCTCCTCCTCCTCCTCCTTTTCCGCCCCCGACCACTGGCGGCGTTCGACCTGGATCGCCCGCGCCGGGGTCGCCGCCTCGCCGACGCGGCGCGAAACCCTGCTGCACACGTGCCACGGCCCCTTTGGGGCCTCCAGGGGCGCTCCCGTCGCCGCGGGACAGGGAAGGGAATAACTAGCCTGCTTCCTCCTTTGTTTGCGCGGTGGTCTCACTCTGCCGCTTCCACACGTGCGCTGGCATTCCACTCGAGCGGCTAAAACAGGGCTAGGATCGGGATAAATCGCTCCAGAGCGTTCCGGAGCGCTCTCAGAGCGTTCTGGAACGCTCTGGAGCGGCCGCGGCGCCCGATACATCCTCCAAACCCACCGATTCTCAGAGATTTCGAATTATCCCGATCCGATTTTGTCCCGATCTTCGCGTCGTTTTAGCGGCTGAGGCGGAGCAAACTTCTGAGCGGTGTCATTTCTCACCCCTTCGGCTTCTCGCTCCGCACGCGGGCTCGTCTTGGGCCGCGATTGCTGCACCAGGCCTCAAGCAGGCGTCTGGTTTGCAGAAGGCAGGTAACCCCTGCTCAGGTTTCGTCGTGACCCAAAAGGGGGTCCAGCTGAGAGGGGGTGGTGCAATAGATTTGGGGCAATTGTATTGCAAGTGTATTGCGCCAGAGACTTGTATTGCATTGTATTGCAACTAATGCGTTGTGCGCGGAAACCCAGCAATACATCTGCGGCCCTGAATGTATTGCACGCCCCAAATCTTCTGCAACCCCACAAATCTATTGCACCACATCTATTGCACCACCTCCTTTTCGCTGGACCCCTTTGGGTCAACCCGACCTCTGGGCTCTGGGCCCCAATGACTGGCCCTGCGAGGGCAGCGCGTGCGGGCCGGAGCCCATCGAGGGGTCAGGCCGCGGCGTCGGCGAAGTTCATGCCGGGTGGTGGGAGCAGGAACCGGACAAATGGAATCCGGAGTCGGACGGGAGCCGGAATCGAGTACACCAGAAGCTCGACCACAAGAGACCTTCCACAAGAAATCCAACCCAGGAACCCCAGGATGTCAATGGATTCTCGGCATGGGAACGTCACGCTTTCCGCAGCAAAATCATCGACACTGGAGAAACGCTGGAGGCAAGCAGGGTGCTCCTCGTCATGGGTATCCACTGTGTCATTTGGCGGCGCGCACAAAGGAGGTAGGGGGAGGGGGGAAGGCTACTTAGAAGGAGGCTGCTTCTCAGAAGGCGCCGGCCTTACATCTATAGACGAGGCCACCGCCTTCGAAGAAACAGGGGTGCTTCTGAGAAGCCTCCCACCCGATGCCCCTTCCCCCCTCCGCGCGTGGCCGAGTCCCAGACATGCGACGTCCAGCTCTTTTCGCTGCGGGGCCCCCGGAAGTCCCGACCCTCTCCCCGGGACCAGCTTCTCATCCTGGCTCGCTTTTGAGCGGCCCCGCGAGGCCCGGCGAGGGCCCCCCCGAGGCCGAACATGGCCAAAAAACGTTCGTTCGTTCTGTTGTTTTAACGACGCGAGCATGTCTGGAACCATACTGCTGGCGACGACGACGACGAACGACGACGGACGACGACGACGACGACGACGACGACGACGACGACGACGACGACGACGCGGTCAATGCCCGGGGCCACGATGTCCGGGGCCTGCCGGCTCGGAGCTCCCCACGGGGTGGGCGGCCCTGGGGCGCTCCGCAGGCCCGCTTCCCCGGGAGGGCCGGGGCGAGGGCCGCTCGGGGGGCCCGGCGCGCCGCGGCAGGGCCCGCGGCGGCGGCGGCGGCGGCGGCGGCGGCGGCGGCGGCGGCGGCGGCGGCGGCGGCGGCGACGACGACGACGACGACGACGACGACGACGACGACGACGACGACGACGGCGGCGGCGGCGGCTGCGGGGCGGCGGCGGCGGCGGCGGCGGCAGCGGCGACGACGACGACGACGACGACGACGACAACGAGGGGGGCGACGGCGGCGGTAGGACAGAAGGCTGACGTTCGTGCGCAGGCACTGCACCGTCGGAAGTCGCCCTCCATCCTCCGCCTGCCGTTACTCAAGCCTTGGTGCTGCTGCTGATCCGTCGCCGTCATCCTCCTCCTCCCCATCCCTTCCGTCCCCCCGTGCGGTAATGGCCTCCTCCTTCTACTCCTTTACCCCCTCTGCCTGCTCGTCAGCATCAACACCATCATCACCATCATCTTCATCATCATCATAATCATTGCCGCCATGTTCATTATATTATCATCATCCTCCTCATCGTCATCATCACCACAGCCATTATCATCATCACCACATACATTATCATCACCACCACAAGCATTTTCATCACATTCATCAGCATCACCAGCTCTATCACTACAATCAATCATTGTCATCACCACCACCACCATCGCCGTCGCCACCATTCAAGATGGTGACGACGACGATGGTGGTGATGGTGGTCCCGGCGATATGATTCCTTCAGTCCCGGCGTTTGTCCTTCCTCGGTATCGGCACCTGGGGCCCGCCATCGGGCCCCATGGCCATCAGGAATGGATCCAGTACGAAACACGCTCAATTGAAGGGGCCCCAGGACACACAAATAAATACACACAAATAAAAAGATGCCCCATATTTTCCCACATTTTCTAAGTTTTTGTCTTCCCCCCCACTTCCCATATTTTCCCATATTTTCCTGGGACTCGACGATTAATTGTGTCTGTGTGTTTTTTCTCCTCCTGATCAATGCCCTGCCTCCTCCTCCTCCTCCTCCTCCTCCTCCCCCTCCTCCTCCTCACCCTGAGGCCTCCATTCCGTCCCATTCGGCCAGCATGCAAGAACGGACCCTGCGGGAAACGGGTCCCCGACCTCCGCGGCCTCCCCCCAGGACCAGAAGCCGGAAATGTCAGAACGCCTGAGGCCCCCCTGCCCCCGGACCCCTTCCGCCGCCGCCGCTGTCGTCGTCGCGGCGGCCGCGACGCTGGTGAGTGTGCTTGTCCTACAGATACTTGACCGGCGCCTTGTGCGGCTCTGCTCGCCCCATGGGTCTGTTTTCCCCCGCGGCGACTCCGCATCACTCGACCCACTCCACGCGCGTGCCCCGCGCCTCCTGTAGGGGCCTCCCAGATGTGGCCTGGTGGCCCGAGCAGATGGGGTCGGAGAACCTGGCCGCATCACCGACGCATCACCGATGCATCGGCGATGCAATGGCGCCGTCGGCGATGCATCGGCGACGCCTGTGTGGAGGAAATCGGGCTCCACATCGAGCCGCGTCGCTGCACCATGGGCGATGGGGCGCAATCCTCTGACCCCATCTGCTCGGACCCCGTTCCCCAGACATCCGGACGCTCCAATTTTTTGTTCGATGCGTGGGCCCTCTCGAGGACTGGCCCACTTCCCGAAAAAGGACTGGCTCTTTGTCCATGTGCCGCTGTCTCTCGCTCCCGAGGCCTGGCGAGGGCCCCTAGAGGCGGAAACGGCAAAAAAAAACGCTACGTCAATTCTTGCGGAGCGTCGGACCTCCCCAGAGACGCGACGTCCTGATTTTTTCAACACGGGGTCCCTGGAAGTCCCGACCCTTTCCCAGGACAAGTTTTTCGTCCCGAGTCGTTGTTTGACGGCCCCGAGGCCTGGCGAGGGCCCCCCCGAGGCCGAACATGGCCAAAAACCTGCCGTCCTGATTTGTTCTCTTGTTCGACGCGACCATGTCTGGGCTTGGAGCGTCGAAATTCAAAGTTTGGGAGGTCCACATATCTGAGGCGGCAAACTCTATACACCGACGCTTTTTCTTGATCCTGGTGTATACATTTTGCGCTGCTTCCCCGGGAGAACGGGGAAACAAATATGCACCACACCGACCCGACGTCGTCCCCAACCATAAAAAATAAAGGGATTGAACAAGAGCCCGCCACGGGTAATGTTTTGGACGCCCGAAATGGGTACGGAAAGAATGGGTACAATGCCCAACAACAAATGTTGTCCCAAACCAACAGCGGCCGCTGTTGGTCTGTCTCGAATGGACACAGGCCGCGGCGGCGTGGACGGCGAGGCCTGTGCAAAACGAACCAGATCCGCTGTTGGGCATTGTACCCCTTCGTTCCGTGCCCACTTCGTCCGTGCAGAGGTAATGTATAGGGGGCAAACAAACCTACCTCGTTTTTGACCACCCTCGCTTCCAAGAGATACCAAGCGATGCCAAACTATGGCCTGTACTGGTCAGGCCGCTTGACGAGGAGGCGCGTGGTATGACTTGGTTCTGCCTGGAAGCGAAAGCGAGGTAGGTCATTCACGCTCTGACTGCATACGTTCCAGCTCCCGCATCTCCTCGTGAAGCTCCAGGAACCGCCGCTGCCGCTCCCCGGCGCCCAGCTCCTCGGCGCCCAGCTCCGCCCCCCGCGCCGCCCCCGCGCCCGGGCGCCCGCCGCGCGGGCCGGGGCCCTCCTCCGCCGCGCGGCCGCGGCACGCCCCCGCGGGCCCGGAGTCGAGCCTGCAGGGCGCAGGGCGCCCTCGGAGTCATGGAGAGCTCACGGCGAGAGAGGTCTCTCCCGATTCTCGGTCTCTGGGCCCCGGGAGTCATGGAAGAGATCACGCGCGAGAAAGGTCTCTCGCAATTCTCGGCCTCTGGAGGGGGGCCCTCCCCGGGCCTCGGGGCCGTCGTCAAGGAACGGCTCGGGACGAGAAGCCGGTCCCGGGAAATGGGTCGAGACCTCTGCAGGGGGTCGACGTCGGGAGCAAAATCACGACGTCGGGGGTCTGGGGAGCCGAGAGCGGCAGGAAACCCAGAGGTCCGACGCTCCAACAAGCATTGGAGCGGGCGGTGCTGGGCTGCCTTCGGCCTCCAGGGGGGGGCCCTCGGCGGACCTCGGGAGTGCCAAAGACGACTGCAGGGCGAAAAACGGGGCCCGCGTATCGAAAAACTAGGAGCAGCCGGATGTCTGGGAGCATACAGCTGGAAACGTGATCAAGCAACTTCTCACTGATTGGAACTCTGGGCCAGCTCCCCGGAAGTTTCTTAAAGCAAGCCTCGGCCAATGTGGGCTGCGTGCGCTGGAGGGGCGGGCGTGCTCGAGAAACCGGGCAAGCTCTCTGGCAAGTTGGTCAGGAAACGCTGGGGGCGCCCAGCTGTTCGGGAAAAGGCGTCTTAAGCAGGTGCTCGGCCGTGAGCTCTCCGAGGTCGCGGATCTCCCAGAGCGGCGCTGGGCCCTCCCACCCACCCCCGGCGCGCGGAGCGCGCCAGGGGCGGCGCCGGAGGCGCCGCCACGGGGGCCCAGCGCCGATCCCAGAAATCCGCGCGGACCTCCAAAAGATTAGATTCGTGCCATCATTTGTTTCCCGAGGTTTCCGAGTAAAGGACTCATCAACCTCGAACGCCGAATCTCGATCGCCGTCGTCGTCGTCGTCGTCGTCATCGTCGTCGTCGTCGTCGGCGTCGTCGTCGTCGTCGTCGTCGTCGTCGTCGTCGTCGTCGTCGTCGTCGTCGTCGTCGTCGTCGTCATCGTCGTCGTCATCGTCGTCGTCGTCGTCGATGTCGATCGTCGTCGATGTCGATCGTCGTCGTCGTCGTCGTCGTCGACCGTCGTCGTCGTCGTCGATCGTCGTCGTCGTCGTCGTCGTCGATCGTCGTCGTCGTCGATCGTCGTCGTCGACCGTCGTCGTCGTCGTCGTCGTCGTCGACCGTCGTCGATCGTCGTCGTCGATCGTCGTCGTCGTCGTCGTCGTCGTCGATCGTCGTCGTCGTCGTCGATCGTCGTCGTCGATCGTCGTCGTCGTCGTCGTCGTCGATCGTCGTCGTCGTCGATCGTCGTCGTCGATCGTCGTCGTCGTCGTCGTCGACCGTCGTCGATCGTCGTCGCCGTCGCCGTCGCCGTCGTCGATCAACGTCGATCGTCTTAAGCAGGTGCTCGGCCGTAAGCTCTCCGAGGTCGCGGATCTCCAGGAGCGGCACTGGGCCCTCCCACCCACCCCCGGCGCGCGGAGCGCGCCAGGGGCGGCCCAGAAATCCGCGCGGACCTCCGAAAGACTATAGATTCATGCCATCTCATTAGGTTCTCGAGGTTTCCGAGTAAAGGGCTCATCAACCTCGAACGCCGAACGTCGATCGCCGCCGTCGTCGCCGCCGTCGTCGTCGTCGTCGTCGTCGTCGTCGTCGTCGATCGTCGTCGATCAACGTCGATCGTCGTCGACCGTCGTCGTCGTCGTCGTCGACCGTCGTCGATCGTCGTCGTCGATCGTCGTCGATCGTCGTCGTCGTCGTCGTCGTCGTCGTCGTCGTCGTCGTCGTCGTCGAGAGCCACACGGCCGCGGGCGCCCCGCACCCCAGGCCGCAGCACGTCGCGGCCGCCGCCGCGCCCCCGCACAGCCGCGCGCCCAGCGCCTCGCAGGCCCGGCGCGCGTCGCCGTAGGCGGCGGCCTGCGGCAGGCAGACGGCGGGGAAGCCGTCCGAGGCCGAGCGTCGGGGAGCAGACGGCGGCACAAAGGCATACGACGAGCTGCCCCGGGCCGGGCCCCCTCGCGCGGCGACGAAAAAAAGCCGCGACGGGAGGCCTCTCCACACCTCCGGCCTCCGGGGGCCCTGGCCGGGCCCCGCGGGGCCGTCCAGCAGCGGCTCGGGAGGAAGAACCGGCCCCGGTCGACGCGGCGCCAAAGTCACGACGTCGCGGTGCCGGGGTCCAGGCCTCGGGGGGGGTCGTCGACGCGGCGCCAGACTCACGACGCCGCGCTGCCAGGGCCCACCCGGGCCTCGGGGGGTCGTCGACGCGGCGCCAAACGCACGCCGCCGCGGATCTGGGGGTCGGAGGCCCGCGCGGACTGCTCTCGGGTCGGCGCTGGAGCCCACCCACCCCTCTGGCGCGCGGAGCGGAGCGCCGCCACGGGGCGCAGCGCCGGAGGCGCCGCCGCGGGGCGCTCTGGCGCCGAGCCAACGGCGCCGTCCGCGCGGGCCTCCGGCAGTGTATGCCTCGTGCTGTCTGGTGCTCCCCGAGAGAGGCGCCAGCTGCGGTTGCGCGGCACCCAGAACGGTAAGCACCTCGGCTGCCCCCCCCCCGCCACATAACTTGACGCCACTCGCAGGCCGCAGCGTGTGGACGCGGGGCTCGGCACGTGGATGGAAGACGTGTGTCTGCCACGATACTCTCGCTGCAACGTGGGCCAGCATGTCTTGAGCCAACACGCAGCGGGTTTAACCCGGACGCTATAGTTGCTTCTCCATCGGGGAGATCAAAAAATACTGATACCGCTACTCCCCAGACCCTCTCCCGGGGTGCGTTCCGATCAGAGGTTCGACGCGAATCCAGCCGTGGCGACAAGGGCCTCCCAGCAGGCCGAAAAAGGGGGACAACGGGCGAAGGGTAGCAGTATGGGTACTCTGGGTTTCTCAATAGGCGTGGAGGGGTACCCCCCCGACGAGGGGTCAACCTCGCCTCGTCCTCGCGCCGCGACTGGGGTCGGAGCGCCTTCGGCGCGCGGTGGCTGCCCGCGACGGGGGTCGATGTGGGGCCGTCGGCGGGGGTGACGCCCCCCCGACGCTTATTGAGAACCTCGGAGTGCCCTGCTCCTCCTCGGAGTCTGACTGCGGGCGCACAGGGCAGCTGAGGGAAGCACTGCGCGGTCTCCGGGCCCGCCCCCTCGGCGTGCCAGCAGCAGCGCACGGCCGCGTACGCGCCGCGCCCCCGCACCTCCACCCGCGCCTCCGGCCCGCGGCACGGGTGCAGCGCGACCCTCGCGCCCGCGCACGCGGCACGGCCCTCCGCCCTGCCGGCGCCGCCCGCCGCGGCCTCCAGCGGGGCTCACGCATCGAGTCGGGAACTCGGATTATCGAATCGGAGCGTGCATCGAACCGGGGCCGCATCTCGGCACGGTGCCGGAATCGAGCTGCATCGGCCGCGCCCCTGCGCAGCGACGCCCGTGCGGGCCTCGGGCCGCAGCGGCTCGTCGGGCCATGGGATTCGAATCGGGCTGGGTCGGCCGAACTCGCTGTCGAAGCGGATCGGATCGATCGGCTCGAAAGGAAACCCGGCCTCCGAGCATCGTTCTACCGACCCCTATCCCCACCGGCGCGGCTTGGGCCCCAGTGGCCGAGCTGCCCCCCCCCATAGATGGAGATATGATGAGGCCGTTTCCTTCTGATGTCGAGAGGTATGTAGCCCCAACGGGGTGCTGAGATGGTGGGGGCCCGAATGGGGATGGGGATGGGCCCAGACATGCGACGTCCTGAATCTTTCGGTATGGGGTCCCTGGAAGTCCCGACCCTTTCCCCGGGACTGACTGGTTTGTCGTCATGAATCGATTTTGGACGGCCCCGAGGCCCGGCGAGGGCCCCCCGAGGCCGAAAATGGCAGGAGGCCAGTCCACAAGAAACATTCCATGAGCAACCCAACCCTGAGACCCCAGGGCATCCCTTGATCTTTGGTGTGGGAACGTCTCGCCTTCCGCCGCAAAACCAGCGCAACCCAAGGAACCCAGGGCACCCTGGAGGCAAGCAGGGTGCCCCCAGGGTGCCCAGATCTGTCAAAGGCTTCCAACGTGCGCTGCAGCGTCTTGCGAAAGATAGCGCCGCGTCTGGTTGCCATCAGTGGTTCCGGATCTTCCGCCCTGGCTGACACCGCCGAAAGAATTCGTGCTTCGTGTGTTGTTTGATTGATTGAGGGTTTGTCGTGGAAAAGGGTGCCTCTTGGCATGTAGGGGCACAACAAGTGACATAAACATAAAACAACTCGGAGGTCCGCGCGAAATTCTCGGATCGGCGCTGGACCCCCCTCCCTGGCGCGCGGAGCGCGCCAGGGGCGGCGCCGGAGGCGCCGCCAGGGGGGTCCAGCGCGGATCCGAGAAATCCGCGCGGACCTCCGAGTTTTTATGTTTACGCCACTTTTTGTTCCCCTAGCATGGGCCTCCACTGCACAACGATGGCGGTGCTGCCTCGGCGTCGGGGCAGAGCTCCACGAGGTCCACGAGGGGCAGCCACAGGCCCGCCAGCTCGTGGCCGGGCACGGCGCCCGAGCGGCCGAAGCGGCCCTGGCCCAGGGCCTCGCCGCTGAAGCTAGGGGAACAAAAAGTGGCATAAACATACAACTCGGAGGTCCGCGCGGATTTCTCGGATCGGCGCTGGACCCCCTCCCTGGCGCGCGGAGCGCGCCAGGGGCGGCGCCGGAGGCGCCGCCGGGGGGGCCCAGCCCCGATCCGAGGAATCCGCGCGGACCTCCGAGTTGTTATGTTTATGCCACTTTTTGTTCCCCTAGAAGCGCAGCGGCTCGGGCACGAAGGCCGAGGCGTCGAAGGGCTCCGAGTGGAAGGGGCCCCCACCTCCCAAACGCGAGTCGGGCGTGTCCCTCCTGAAGGAAAACTCCCAAACAGTCCAGAAGAATGGTCTGGGGACTATTCTTTGACTGGTCTGGGCAATTCTTGAGCATGTTCTGACTATTTCTTATTTTTGGCCACAAGTCCGCCTGTAGGGGGACATGCCCGACCTAATCCCAAACCTTCTAGGGCACTGGAAACGACAGGCAGGGCGGAGTTTTGTTACCGGTCCGTTCTGCCGTTCTCGTGCCGGCTCCGTCGCCTTGTTTTTGTTGCCAATTCCGTCGCCGTTTTTGTTTTCGGTTCCGGCTCCAGCTCCAATCCCGGTCCTGTTTTTTGCCGTTTCCAGTCGCCGTATTTGGGCCGCTTCCATTTGCAAGTGACGCTTTTTCGGAAACGGTGAAGAAAAGGCCCTGCCGTTTCTGGGGCCCACAGAGTCCCAGACCCTCTCAAAATCACGACGGGAGATCTTCGGCCTCTGCATGGGGATCCAAGCACGGTAAAGACTCGGGATGGGCTCGGGACCGTCAAAGACGACTCGGGATAGAAACCCAGTCGCGGGGAGTGGGTCGAGACGTCCTGGGGTTCACGTCAAGAAAAAATCTCGACGCCGGGGGTCGGGGCTCAGCGTCTAGCTGATGACTCGGCCGATCAGGCCACCCAAGCACGAGATCCTATCGCAGCCCTGATCGCCATGGCTACCGCGCCGATCACGGATCGATCCTGCATTCAAACTCGGGCGATCGGATGATCAAGACGAACCCAGACATGCGACGTCCTGTTTTTCCTATATACGCGGTCCCTGAAGTCCCGGCCCGTTCCCTGGGACCAGTTTTTCATCCTGAATCGTTTATTGACGCTCCCGAGGCCCGGCGAATGCCCCCCGAGGCCGAAAATGGTAGAAAACCTCCCGTCCTGATTTTTGTCACGACGCGATCATGTCTGGGAACCGACCACGTGATCGGCGATCACGTGGTCCCCCGATCGCGGCGACCTGTGATCGCCGACATCGCGCGATACGCAGACACCGAGGTCCCCACCGCCGCCTGGCCGGTATGAGTGCAGGTATGGCGGCGGCGCGCACGGGAGGGCGACGAGAGGGGGGGCCTGAAGGGGCCTCCCTGGAGGGCTCGGGATGCGTCTCTCCCTGGAGACCTTGGCGACTCCACTGCCTTCGAGCCGGGCGCTCTCGCTCGGCTTCTCGGCCCCCATGGGACCCTCACTGCAGCTCGACCTGGCTCTGAGATCGGCGCCGAACGAGGGGTCCCGATAGGGGGCCACGTGCGAACCCTACCCCTACCCCCAACGACTTCTGAGAGGGAGGGTGGGGTGCACTTCGTGCGGGAGCTCCCGAGCGAAGTGAACCCCACCCTCCCCCTCAGAAATCGTGGGGGGTAGGGGTAGGGTTCGCACGTGGCCCCCTGCCCGAGGCTCTGGCCATGCTCGGTTGATCTGCGTGGCTCGCTGCCTCCGAGACCTCGGACCTCTCAAGCTCCGAAGGCCTATCCCACAGGGAGCGCCGCGCCTCCCGGGAAGGCCCCCTCTCCCCGCGCCCCTCGCAGGCCTTCTTTCCGCCCACGGCCCCACCCCTCCTCCTCCTCCTCCTCCTCCTCCTCCTCCTCCTCCTCCTCCTGCTCCTCCTCCTCCTCCTCCTCCTCCTCCTCCTCCCCGTGCCAATGACCCCCCAGGCTTCTTGGTTCTCGATGTGGTCGGGGACGCACGGGGCAGCCTTTAAGGATCCCTGCTGGGGTCCGACGAGCACCCCGACCACGAGGGCCAGGGAGTGGGGGTCGGGGCGACAAAGGCTTAATTCGGCCAGCTCGTGCATGATTGGAGCCTGCCATGGCTCGAGGCGGAGCGTCAGTAAGCATACAGTGGTTGACTGGGGCCCGGGGACCCAAACCCATATTCCGATGCTCGGGATAGGAGTTTGGGGTACGGAGGCAAAGAGCTACGGACTCACGGAGTTCGCATGCAGCACTCAGCCGGTCGTTTCGACAGGAGCGACCAGGGCCCAAGTAGTAGTTGAACATCTCACTGCCGTAACCACCACGCGGGTGGCCTGTATGTGCATCATGCGTACTGCTTACCGCCGCTTCGCCTTAAGGGTCGGGGACTACGGACCACTGCACAGCAAGTTCGCGGTAGCCCCTGGCCCGCTGATTCGACCGGATCAGCTTGCCATTCAATATGCTGCCCCCCCACGCCCATTGCCCAAAGGGTCGGGGACTAAGGACCACTGCATAGCAAGTTCACAGTAGCCCCCGACCCGCTGATTCGACTGGATCAGCCTACCAGCCGCCGCGCGCGCAGCCATCGTCAAGCACATCGCTTTAGCCGCCTGCCGCTGCTGCAGCTCTTGGGTCAGTGATGTGCGTGTCTGCTCGGGTGTGCGGCCGGCCGAGGGGGGGCGATTCGTTATTTATCTTCCCCGCTCGGGGCGAGATAACTGCGCTTCCTCGTCGCCGTCTCTGTCGTGGTCTCTCTGTCTCTGTCTCTTAACCCTTGCGCGTTGTACTATATAGCTTGCACCGCCTTCCGTTACATACTCATTTAGCATCTGCAGTAGTCTAGGACATCCGCGGACCCGACCAGCTGAAACGGACAGCCGGGGAACCGGCGGTCTGTTACGCCGCATTCCTCCCCATGCTCGCCGATCTGCCGGAGAGCCTGAGAAGCCCAGTGCTTATGAGGACCCCCTGTCGGTTCCCCCATTGTCCGTTTCAGCTTTGCGCCACCCACAATCCCACGTAGTGGGATAGCGTCGTTTGCCATCATAAGCCCTCACGCGTTGCCTGTTGCCTAATGCATGCTGGGACCTTGTTCCCTCGTGCGTTGCATGCTGATGCCGGGGCGTTCGCCCCTCAAGAGCACCCAATTCAGTGGTGGTGGCATCCAGGCCCCCCGCCCTAATCGAGGGGGCCCTGGCTGTCATTCAGGGGCGCCACTGGGCCATGCACACCCTAGGGCTACCCCAGGGCATACCCCCAGGGCTACCCTAGGGCTACCCCTAGGGCCCACCCCTAGGACTAACCCAGGGCTACCCCAAGGGCCTACCCCATAGGCTGCCCTAGGGCTACCCTAGGGTGTCCAGTAGGGCCTGCCCTCGAGAAGCCGAGGGCTTTCGGTAGGGCCTGCCCCAGGGGAAACCAAGGGCCTTCAGTAGGTTACAGGGGTAGTGGAAAAGTGTGTTTTAAAAACGCGTAATGCTCGCCGATCTGCCGGAGAGCCTGAAAAGCCCAGTGCTTATGAGGACCCCCTGTCGGTTCCCCCATTGTCCGTTTCAGCTTTGCGCCACCCACAATCCCACGTAGTGGGATAGCGTCGTTGGCCATCATAAGCCCTCATGCGTTGCCTGTTGCCTAATGCATGCTGGGACCTTGTCCCCTCGTGCGTTGCATGCTGATGCCGGGGCGTTCGCCCCTCAAGAGCACCCAATTCAGTGGTGGGGGCATCCAGGCCCCCCGCCCTAATCGAGGGGGCCCTGGCTGTCATTCAGGGGCGCCACTGGGCCATGCACACCCCGACCCCCCCGCTGACAATCGGGAGTCCGAAGCACTTCTTGAGCTGCACGACCGCATCCCTGTCTATTCGTGCCTGGCCCCCGTGTCTTAGTGGACCTCTGCCCCCGCAAGTTCACTTCCCTTCGGGATGCCACCCCCTAGGAGCCCAGATCCGGGGATCGCTAAGAAGGGCTGCGGGGTGAGGAGGGAGGGTAAGGAGGACCACCAGTCGGACCAGTAGGATTTCTGCCTGCAGGAGATTGTGTGTTCGGCCCCTGCGCCTTTGCTGGCTTTGTCAGGTCCGTGGATCCGTACCCTCCCCAGTTTTGGGTCTTGATTTGGGCCCCCCCTGTTCGCTCAGCCCTACCCCGAGGGTCCGGCGAATGGGGAACCCATTCTTGCACCCAACTGTCAGTCCGTGCTAATCCTCCTCCTCCTCCTCCTCCTCCTGCTCCTCCTCCTCCTCCTCCTCCTCCTCCTCCTCCTCCTCCTCCTCCTGGACACCCCCGCGGCCCCAGACGGGGCTCCCGACGCCTCTCTCCGCTCCGCCCCCGAGCCACCGGGGACGGCCCCGAGGCCCCGAAAGCTATAGGAGACAAGGCCAGGACGAGTCGGACGAGGACAAACTCGGGGGAGAAGGAATCGAGAACCTCCGAAATCTGGCGGCTCTGGAGGGTGCATCGGGCGCTGCGGCCTTCTCAGAGCGTTCCGGAACGCTCTGGAACGGACCTATCCTCGTCCCAGCCCCGTCCGAAGCTGGCCCCAGCGGTCTAGCTTGACGACAACAAAAACGCCACGCGCAGGAGAGCAAGAACAGAAAAGCACGGAACAAAGAACAAAAAACCGTGAAGCCTGGGCCCCCGTCGTGCGCGCCGCCGGGCATGACACCCGCGCGTCCAGACCGCCGTGGTCACGGATCAGCTCCCGCCACTGCGCGCCCGAGCGCCCCGAGCACGCGAAGCCGAC